>OZ024715.1:14574160-14875529 GCA_964016945.1 Microplitis deprimator | reverse complement strand
GTTAAGAGTATGACTAAGCATAAACTACTACTACTACTGCAACTATTACTTACACTGGATCCGCAACTTCTACATTCTCTACTGGCTCTATTACAAGTATTACCTTTACTACGAGAAGTTGTGGTGACAACCGTCTAACTTGATGAGTAAATATATATATGTATATACATATATATGTCAAGTAGTAAAAGTCAATGTTACCAAATTTCCTTACCCGCTTAATCTCTTTCATTTAAAAAAAAAAAAACTTCATTATTCTTCCAATGATATTGCAAAATTTATAAGAAAACGGAAACTGAATCTTAAGTCGAATGAAAAAAAAAAAATTTACTGATGTATTTTTTTTAAATTTGAATTTTGTATCGTTTAAAAAGCTTTTATTCAAATTTATGTTTTTTAGTTTTGGATAAGAGTAGAGTTGAATTGAATTTAAAATTCTAAAATAATTTATGTGGTTAAGATTTAACGGAGTCGGGAAATCCGAAATTTCGGGGTTGGTAAAATATATTTTTTTGCTCTTGGGTTCAACTGATTCTGCTAGGGGACAGTAAAGTGCCTCGAGTATGCAATAGGAATGCCCATAAAAATTATTGCGGATCAAGATTTATCACAAATACCAGCAGCCATTTGATCTGTCACTTTCGTCCAAATAAATTTTTTTTACTATTAATAATAATAATATCAGTGAAATTAAATATTGATTTGCTTTAGTGACGGTTTCGTTGCTGGGTTTCATGAAACTGGCTTACTAAATTTATTTGAAAATAATAAACCATTTATCAATAATTTTATTATTGTTATAAATAAAAACAATAATGAAAGTAAAAAAAAGCTCAAGTCGGAGTGCCCTTGTAGTATCTGGTGCATTCGTTGTGAGCTTTATCTCTCAAGTGCTGGATTGAATACTCCAAGGTACTCTTGAGGTTCCCTACAAACCCCACATCCCTACGAACATATTCTCTCGAGGATCGAAATAGAAAAAAAAAGCTAGGCCACCAAGGGAGTGCAAGAGAAAGCCATAGAAAAATGATTCAAGAGTACCACGGCTTATTTTTTTTTTTACTCTTTCTATTTTGCTTTTTAAATCTTTTTATCGTGACGCAAACTTTATTTAAAAAATTACATTTACGTGGGAGCCCTTTTAGTTTAATTTAATTACCAATAATCCCGATGAATTAATATAAGTAACTAAAAACATTTTTGTGTACGAACTTTTATCTAGATCACGACCCCATAAAATTAAAAATTTTTTAATGTTTATTTCACAATTATTACCCTCGAGTTTTGTACTTTAAATTATACAAAGTTTATGCTTGAGATAATTATTAATAATAAAATACTTGGTCATGATCGTTAGTGATTTAAACGAGATAAAACTACCGCGACCCTACTAAATTACTCTTACAAGCAACGTCACGATGCTACTAAATAAAAATAAAATAGTAAACACGGATTTTAAATTTACCCACAAGCTTTTAATTTTTAAATCACTCGAGACTAAATATCGACGGGATACTAAATCACGCATACGAAATTATTTTTTTATTGTAAAGATCCACACTGACATCAGCTTGGAAACAGCGGGAAGTTTCGGGTCAGCCCGCAGGGTCAACCGTTTTCCAGATTTTTTTATTTTATTGAGCTCAAGTATGTGAATTTGAATTTATTTTTGAGTGCCGCGCAAACAAAAGGCCACCACTGAATAAGAAAAAATGATATAAATAACAAATTTATTCAAATTATAAGCAAGTAAATATTTATAAAGATAAATAATAAATAAAAAAGTAATAAAAGTCATAAAGGTAAAGGATTGTCAGTGGAGCTGGAGCTGGTGCTCTTAAAAGTCAATACAAGTGAGAGATTGTGATTTTAAAAGTGTCCTTCCGGCTATAGGGGAGTCTTGTCTTTCTATACAAACTTAAACTAAAATCCAGTATATAGCTCTATGTATATATAGTTTATCTGATCCTTTAAACTCTCGCAACTCAATTCCCGCCCTGAGCACACAGAGCTGGCTCTCATACTCTTTCACTCGGTCGCGCAGCTTGTTTCCCATCATCGATCCCTTCCGAGGAATTGGGCCAGCATTGACGCAACCCCCTCGCCCTCGCCCACCACCTCCTATTCGACGTGTCCGGCCAATTATTTATATGTCAACTTGTTCTATTCTATTTCTACCCACACCCACTTCCATCAATGACATCAATGACATCAAATCACTCTGACACATGTGCTATTTCCGTTGTTGCTGTTGTTATTATTGTCATTTATATGACCCATTAAATAATACATTTAATGTCTAATCAAACCAACAATTACTGCCTATTAATTATTATTATCATATAAATATGACTGATTGATATTAGAACAGGTCATTGATTGACATGTAATATTACTTTTTAAACAGTAACCAGTGCTGTGCTACACAGTACATAAAATATATGACTTGTTACTGTTAAAATAGTCGTCATTCATAGTTCAAGAGTATACAAACCTCTCAGTACAGCTCTTGTTGCTGTATAGAATACGAGAACTTACTATTTAGTGACAGAAATGGTTACTTAGATCTCGTAGATACTATTAGGATGATAACAGTTACCATCAGGATGATAACAGTTACCATCAGGATGGTACTATTTACTATCAAGATGATAACAGTTACTATCAAGATGGTAATATTTACTATCAGGATGATAACAGTTACTATCAGGATCGTAACAGTTACCACCAGGATGATAACAGTTACCATCAGGATGATAACAGTTACTATCAGGATGGTACTATTTACTATCAAGATGATAACAGTTACTATCAGGATGGTAATATTTACTATCAGGATGATAACAGTTACTATCAGGATGGTACTATTTACTATCAGGATGATAACAGTTACTATCAAGATGGTAATATTTACTATCAGGATGATAACAGTTACTATCAGGATGGTAACAATTATAATTTCTGATGGCAACTGTTACCATTTGGATTATAAATATAACTATTTAGAATAATAATAATTAGTTCTAGTTAACATACAAGATTGTAACAATTATCATAAATATGGTGAATATTACAATCTAGATGATTTATACAATCATCTAGATAATATTTACTACTATCTGATTGATGGTAGAAATTTTTACCATAACTAGATAGTAACTCCTATTATTTTATTTTCTGAGTGTAACTTCATATGTGACTAAAGTGTCAAGAATAGTAAAAGACACATATGAATTTAGTAACCGTTCATATCAGAACAGGACAAAATACTGTTCTGGAGATTAATGAGATCTACGAGATCTAAGTAACCATTTCTATCACTAAATAGTAAGTTCTCGCATTCTATACAGCAACAAGAGCTGTACTGAGAGGTTTGTATACTCTTGAACTACGAACGACAACTATTTTAACCGTAACAAGTCATATGTTTGTGTACTGTGTAGCATTCGTTACTGTTTAAAAAGTAATATTACGTGTTAATCAATGACTTACTCCTGTTCTAATATCAATCAGTCATATTAAAATTTATGTTTTCTATATTTTGCGTTGATTACTGCGCAGAACAGTATCCAGTACTATTTATTTCCTTCCTCGTATAGAAAAAGAAAATAATAATAATAATAAAAATACGTTAGTTAAATTTGATTTGTGAACAAAATAGTAAAGCAAAGAAAGCTCTGAAGAATAAAAATAAAAATAAAAAAAAGTTTGTAAAATGCACTAGCGTGCGCTGTAAATCGGTGCGGCAATTATGTCGTTACGTCCATACAGTTTAATTAAGCACGACGTACCAAGCTCGTCGAATTAGGTACTCGAGAATTTAATTGCGTCTGCGCGTAAGCCACGCATATATATGTAGATGCATATATATATATATATATATATAAATAAAGTCCCCGGTCGGATATCAGTCTATCGACGATGACAATGCAAAAAAAAAAAGTAACTCGAGTTACTTTTTTACAACTCATTTATTCCCTTGTTCTTTTAACAAAAAAAAAAAAAATAATAATAATAATAATAATAATAATAATAATAATAATAATAATGAACTAAAAATTTTTCTATATAAAATTTTTCCCTCTATAAATAATAAATTATTTTTCCAGCTTAATTTATTTATTTGCATAAAAAATAAAAATTCGCCAACAAATATACATAAATTAATTTAAAATAAAATATTATAATCTTTTGAGGTAAAAAATAAAATAATAACCAGGATAATAAAAGCAGCATATTAAAATAGAGGTATTGTGAGAATAATGAAAGAAGGAAAATAAAAGTAATTGTTTAAAGAGTATCAAAGCATTGTTTTAATATTTATTTTATTATTGTAACAAGGAGAGCTTTGTTGTCCCACAGCAGCCTCTACGATCGCAATTTGTTGCGGCTGACTGCTGCGAGTCCGTCACCCCTGGTCATGGCTACTAAGCGTTACAGTAATACTCCATGCTGGGCTGTTAGTACTCCTCCTCTACTGGTATAATAGTCTGCTTGCTGTGCTGTAGGTTTAGGTAATACCCAGCACGAGTAACACACGACACTTGGGACCATTCGGACAAAAGACTTGTGTTTAGTTGTTGTATAGTTATAGTTATAGTTATAGTTATAGTTATAGTTTATAGATATTATATAGATGTAGTTATTGGTAGAGTTTGGAGAAAGAGAAAGAGAAAGAGGAATGGGAGAGAGATAAAGTTAAAAATAAGATAATAGGGATGAAGGGACGTTGTACTGGCGAGTTGCCTGGTCATCTCAATGGAAGAGATAACATGTATACATAATCTCCGCATTGGTATACTAGGAAATAGAATGTGCCATCAGACAGAGGGTGAAAAGATAAATTGACAACAACAATATATATGTATATGTATACATGTATGTGGATAGGGGAAAAAAAATTAATGAACGAATTCCTTGGAGATTATTTTTAAATCTCCATCATTATTTTTTAAATTTAATCATTTTTTATTTGGAAAAAATTTTTTAGCTGACAACTTCGAATCATTTTGACAAATTTATACTTTACATGACAGGCTGGGGAGACTAGATTTTTTCAGTAATGGTCTATCGTAAATTTATAAAATTATGAGTAGTTTACACACTGAAAAAAAATTATAACTATTACTATCTTGCGATAGGGAATTATTACCATCTGTACATGATAATCATTATCATGCGTCTATGTTAACTATTCGTTTCTCATATAGTAATAATTACTATTGCCGATAGTAATAGTTACCATCTAGATCGTAATATTTCTTGTCTGAAAAATTTTTAATTTTGCCTTCTAAGATAGTAATGATTATCATCACGGATAAGAACTCTCTAAATCTGAAACAGTGAAAACCACTGAAAAGTTGTGTATATATACTGTTTCACAGTTATAAGTATACCACTTGGTATACTTAGGGTAAGAGCACCAGTAGCCAGCCGGTCCTATACTTTAACATTGGCTCAAAATATATATAGATATAATTTAACATGAGGTGGCTGGGTACTGGTACTCTTACCCTATAACTGTGAAACAGTGAAAAGTCACTGTTTCGGATTTAGAGAGAATGGTTACTATCTAGATACGAATGCTTACCATCTCCGATAGGAAAAGTTAACATAAAAGAATGAGAATCATTAAAATGCAAGGATGGGAATAGTTACTTCGTTAAGATGGTAAGTATTACCACTTTTTTTTCAGCGTGTAGTTTTAAATGTGAAATTTGTCACTGGAATGCAGGCCGTAGATTTTCTGCGGTAATAAGCAATAATTAGTAAGACGGAAATTAATTTATTAGGTGAAATGAGCTTTTAATAAATTGCTGGGTTTGTGAAATTTTTAAGACTCTTGCAATAAACTGTGAGCTTTTATTGATCAATAATTTAAAAATAAAAGTTTCAGTAAAACAAACAATAAAAGTAGACAAATAAAATGTATGTAAATGTACGTTAAATTCGTTAACTTTCGGTAACCGTTTTCAGCAACATAAATATCTAGTGTCTAGTTTGTGTGGATGTGTGAGGGTGAGTATAGATGTAGAGAAAGTAGCAAAAGACATTTGTAACAGTAGAAGCAGGAGCACATCTGGCGCTGTCGCCATGAATAAAACGTTTACTCTCTCTAAAGCTCGTGGTTCATCTCTCCTACGTATCATTCTATTCTATTCTGTTATATTCTGGTCCTCTGGTCTTCTGGTCTTTTGCTCTTGGAGTCTATTCTACTGTCTACTCTACTGTACGACGTGTTTACCTCGACCCCAAGAAACTCCATCCTGTTTAGCGATGGCTACGAAACACCCAAACCCAGCAGCAAAACGTTTGTCGTGTAACCTTGTCGTCCTTCATCCACTGAGTACTGAGTACTAGTAACTATCCACTACCACCAGAGACTAGACTAGACTACACAGCACAAACACTCTGACAATCCACAAAGTTACTGCCTACTATAACTACCAGACTACTCTAAAATCTTACTCAGCCTCAGTCAACTTGTAAAACTTGAGTTTTGTTGAGTTGAGAGACTGGTGTGCAATGCGATGATGCCATAGCCGGACGATCTCATCATTCCAGACACTCAAGAGTCTTGTCAGACGCCCTTATATATTCAACTGTACTCTAAAATCTCAGAATTTAAATTTAAGTTGTACCGCTAAAATAAGACTTCATATATATTTTAAGTATAAATGTCTGATATCAAGTTCACTAGTAGAGAGCAATTAATTTTACAATAAAATTATCTCACACCGGTGTAGCGGTGTTATCTAACGGGTGTAAAAACGGTGTACATGTGAAGAAAATTAACTCCAATCAGAGTATAAGGGTGTAAATAACATGTCATTGTAGACAAATTTTATTTTGATTTCTCCATAAAGTCATAAATCTCTCGTATAATAATTTTATGAACAATAAACTTTTTTTTTTATTTTAAATACAATTCGACTTCTGGTACTTGAAATTAAAAATACTTTTTTTTGACACCCCTTAACACCGGGAGAAATTTTAACACCGTTACTAGTGTTAATTTACACCATTTTCGGTCTTGAAGTTAACATCGCTATAGGTGTTGTTTTAACATCATTTTCGAGGCTAAATTTAACACCATTCCCAGTGTTGATATTAACACCATTGCCGGTTATTATTTTAACACCATTTTCAGGGTCAAATTTAACACCGCTGCCACGGGTACTTTAACACCACTACCGGTTATTATTTTAACTCAATTTTCAGGGTTAAATTCAACACCACCGCCGGTGTTATTTTAACACCACTGTAAGTGTTAATTTACACCATTTTCAAGGTTACATTTAACACCGTTGCCAGTGTTATTTGAACACCACTGTCGGTTATTATTTTAACACCATTTTCAGGGTTAAATTTAACACCGCTGCCAGTTTTATTTTAACACCACTGTAAGTGTTAATTTACACCATTTTCAAGGTTACATTTAACACCGTTGCCAGTGTTATTTGAACACCACTGTCGGTTATTATTTTAACACCATTTTCAGGGTTAAATTTAACACCGCTGCCAGTGTTATTTTAACACCACTGCCAGTTATTATTTTAACTAAAAATTAATAATATTTAAATATGTATCTATATGAAAAAACTTAAACGATGATATAATATTCATTTAATGATATGATGATAATATATATATATATATATATATATATATATATATATATATATATGTGTGTGTGTGTGTGTGTATCGAGCTCTCTTTACAAGTAGTTTTATCTCTCTTTTGCTGGCGACCCCTCGGTTCGGTGAATGGCTCATAAACAAGCCGCGAGATTTCACACACGACTTAAGCTTCACCGTATATATATTTTTAAATGACCGGAATGGAAGCGCTTTTTTATTTTTTCATTTTATTTAACTGTGTTACTATTATTATTATTATTATTTAAAACAATTTTTATATTTTACTTTACTGTTATTTCACATCACACGCTATTATTCTTCAAACTCTTTTATATTTTATTTTAAATGCAATCGATACTGTCAAAATATATATATATTTACGCTCTTCGACTTTTCCACAGTTCATCAGTCGAATTATAAATTATTTCATTTTAAAAATTAATTAGTCTATACATTTATCAAGTTATCTGATAAAAAAAGCGACAAATACATTTTATTTTTAGAACATCAGTTCAACTGAGCTTTTTATTCAATTTAAATAAAAACTAACATTAGTTATAATTAATCTATTTATAAATATTTAATTAATATAAAAGAGCAGTTTGAAACTTAAGCTGAAAAACTTTTAAATTTATCCACTTGAGTTTATTTATAATTAAAAAAAATAAAAGTTTTAATAGAAATAATAATAAAAATAAATGGCACGTATGATTAAAGGCCGCGCAATAATTCTCTTTGACCTGATTCTAGAGTAAGTAGAATTCCATTAAACAAAAGTCGTGTTGAAGATCGCCAGTAATTAATTCGTCGACGCAACGCAGACCTCTTTCCCAACTCTTGTGGATTTTTCCGATGGCCATAGACCCGGTACCGAGTCGAGAGCTCAAAGTAGAGAGTACAGAGAACAGAGTAGAGAGCAAAAGATGAGTTGTAGGCTCTTGGAGATGATAATGCGAGCTAAAGAGAGCCAAAGAGAGGGAGAGAAAATGTCAATGGACCAGAAAACTCCAGATTTAAAAAATTAATATAATTTCTATTGGCGGCATGGAGATTCCAAGTCCACTGATGCCACTATTGGCCATCGTTTTCCAACCACATACATTATTATCATCATAAAATATATATAAGACTAATCTGCGTACAGTAAACTAGAGTATTAGATAAACTAGGCAACTGGCATCGTACAATGCCAGCAGTTCTTTATTTAAACAGGATGCTAGTTGGGAGAATTTAACCAGAGCTTTCCTATCGACCTGACACACAAGCTCTACCCTCAACTACCTCTATATATCTCCTCTATCTCTCCATCCACTAGCCTACTGTACACACTGTGCAGAATCTACACACACCTGCACTCATATCACTCCATGTCCTTATACATTTATACATATATATATATATATTAACTCTTTAACTGATACAGAGTCTGCGTCGAGCATCGACTACGTACGCTCGTTGGCACGTTGACGTTGCGCATTCACAACGTATGAGCTTTTTCCTATGCTCCGTTACCCGCGATCGATTTCGACGTAAAATCAAAAGGCTACCAACACTTAGTATTTATTTATATACCTATATTTTATAATTATATAGGATGCGACATTGGAATTATCCGGTTGAGCATTCATTACTATATTTATTGGTCTACACATCCAACGAGCGCGTAAATGCCCAACTATAAATTTAATTATCCAGTAAATGTCTTCGTTATTGACTGATATATATTATTATTTGCTTTATCTGCTATAACTTCTAAACAGTCATTTAATTGGGAAACTAGTGTACTGCAAAAGAAGGGTTTTAGAAAAAACCGCTAGGTGGCCAGTGAATTGAATATTCTCGTGGACGGAGATCTATAAAATTAGCATATAAGTATCGAGCAACTAGACTCACCCTTGACTAAATGATGTCATGTGCTCTGTCTGTGCATTTAATAGTTTTGTTTTCATATTATCTTCTGATTATCATCCAACATCGACTTGAGGCCCATAGCTCTCCTGCCAAGACTCTATGACTTTCCTTACTTGCTGTTATCATTTTTCTTGTGCAGTGGGTTGCCTTGAACGCATCTGAGCAATTGTCGCCCTATGACTTCATAATTTGATATTTTTTTCTAAGATTATGTCACTGAAATCTGCATTTTAGCTCGTTTTGTCCCATTTTCGAGGCCATTAGCTCTCTTCCTAAGACCACGGCTTTCCGTACTTGCTGTCATCATTTTTTTGTGCCTTCATTCTCTTATTCCTTACGCTCAAGAGGCTTGAATACAGCGGAAAGTATTGAGGCTGATCCGCAGGGCCAACCGGTGTCCACATTTTTTTGTCGATTTACCCTCTGATCATTATCCGACATTATTTCCGATTCTCTTTCAATGTGAAATATTAGAAAATACTAGAGATTAACAATTTTCAAAGCCCTATAGAACAATCCCAGTCCCATGTGTCCGGACATCATTCACATCGGACTGTTTTCTTTTCCTCCATAAAATTTGTAATTTAAGCCATAAACAAAGACGAAAAGTGATGGTAGTAAAATAAAAAACCGAATAATTTCCAAGATATTAAATCCTCAGACCGACCTCAGTAGTAAAAAACTCAAGAATTTCATCTCCCCTATCTTAATCATAAAGTTACGAGGATCCGACAGAATTTAAGTAATAAAAGGTGATTGGAATAATAAAATTTCGATAAAATAATTTAAAACTTTTTTTTTTATTTTAGTTTTAGTTTATAATACTTATTATTTAATATCAGGTAGACTGTAAATAAGATTTTATCTTTCACCTTAAAAATATTATATAAAATTACAATCCATCGCGACAAGTCTTCAGTTATAATTCCATATTATTTTATAATTATATTCCATTAATGTTCATTAATTAATATAATTACTTGTTATGCAATCTGCTCCATGCTCATTTTACACCTCTACGACTTCCATTTAATTAAATAATAATAATAATAATTGTCATAATTATTATACCTAAAAGACAGAGGACAGTTTTAGTAATTTATTACCTTCTAACTTATCACACACTTATATTTATACATACATATATTTTTTTCGCACCAAATGTCGTGGATCCAGCCTTTAATTGTTAATTACCATTACAATTATATCAATAAAAAATAACAAACTTCTTAAATTATATATAAATATAAATGCCATATTTTCGTTGAGATAAAAAATAATTAAAAAAAAGTTATATATTTTTTTTTATTTTAAAAATCAGTTCGACATGTAGTTATATATTTTTTTCTAAATATTTAACCATACACTCATTCATATTTATGTCATGAAATCAATATCATTAATCTTGCACGCGATTCTCATACTTGAAGAAAAATAATAATTTATTTATAAATACATACAATATACATTTATATATGTATGTACTCATTGTATTCTTAAGTTTTAAGTATCGTGTTTATAATTATTTAAACGCCAAGACACAAACGGGAAGAGCATAAATATTTATTCTCCAGTGACTGCTAATCCCACGGATTTTATTTTATTTTTTTCTCATTTATTTATTTGATTTATAAGAAGGCGCGGAGCCTCGACGCACACAATTCAAATATTTTTCTTTTAAATAATAAATCCCTCTATTTATAAATATATATGACAATAAACAATATATATAATAATTATAATTCAAAATTCAATGAAAAAATTTTTAATTTAAAAACAAATTTTAATTTACATGGAGAATTAAATTTCGCGCGTCTCGTTTCTGTACAAGCAGTTATTTCAAAATAGTTATATATATATTTATATATTTTTATATCTTATTATTTATTTTAAAATAAAGTATTTTCTGCTTGCACTGAGTACTTAGTAAATAAATTTCAAAAATACCGCGCCCATGCACAATCGAAGCGTAATTTTTTTTCTTTTACGTTACAGTATTTATTTATATATTTATGTATTTATATTTTGATAGTCATATATGTACTATTCATTTATTTGTTTTATTAAGATTACAAGAACAAATATAACTATTGAGGCATAAATGCAGAGTACCGCGTAATTCAGCGAACATTTATTTCTTGTAAAAATTATATAATATATATCTGTATATAATATATTTATTTTTAATAATTTCGTCGCTTGAAAATCGTTATGAACATCAGTTTGATTTCGTTAGTTATTAAACTCAATTTATTTTTATTAAAAAACAAACTAAGAGCATTTTTTTTAATTTTTACTTACACTGTAAAAAATTTGCGGGTGAACGCAGATTAAACCCGAAGTGAATGCGGAGCGGATGACTTTATTTATTTAATCCCCTCGGAATGAAATTTACTCCGGAGGTAAATTATTTCAATGTTAAAACTCCAAATCAGAGTAAAAACGGATTTAAATAAAATCCAGACCACCCCGATATCACTCCGCTTAAGAGGGAAAAAGAGTCTGAGATACAAAAAAAAAGAGCTAATTTTTTAATTTCATTTTTAAAATTCTTAAAATTTGTGACATTATTAAGCATCATTTCAAAAATATTCTGCTAAATTTTCATTAAAAAAATATTGAAAAATAAGCCAGTGGTAGTGGGGAGAGACGAGTCACTTTAAAAAAGATTCCTTTAGTACATAAGTTTATCTTGGATTTGAACGAAGGAATAAACAAAATATTCATTTCTGAATTTTTGGTAAAGGTGTAATCAAAAAACTCTGATTTTTGCCAAAAATTGTTCCTTTTGTTTAATTAAAAAATGAGTAGTTATTGAAAAAAAAAAAAACTTTCCTTCAAATCTAAGATAAACTTAAGTACTAAAGAAATCTTTTTGGTTTTTTGATTTCAGATGAGGCAGTCATGAGTTATCCCGCCTACCGTATAGAGACTTTTTTTTTAAGATGACTCGTCTCTCCCCACTACCACTGGCTTACTTTTCAATATTTTTTTATGAAAATTTAGCAGAATATTTTTGAAATGATGCTTAATAATGTCACAAATTTTTAAAATTTTAATGAAGAAGGTACTCTGAAAAAAAAAACCACAAAAATATCCTCTTTTTTTTGTATCTCAGACTCTTTTCTCCCCTTAACAGACAAACTCCTTATCCACTCCGCATGCGGAGTGACTTTTTTGTAAAACCTCCGAAACTCCAGTGACTTCAAATTTAAATAAAATCCGTAATCACTTCAAACTTACTCCCGATTTTTTACAGTGTAATGACTATTAAAAATAGTAAAAAAAAAAAAATAATATAAACACCCTAAGTAAAAAAAAAATAAGTGAAAAAAAGATCCATTTAAAAATAGATAAAAATAATTTTAATTTTTATAGAAGACATGTACAGTTGTATGATTGTACGATAATTAATATTTGTTTATATATATATTTTTACTTATTTATTTATTTAAGATAAGCGGTTATTAAAATTCGCCATTGGATTATATATAAATAAATAAAAAAAATATTGAATGGCAGTAACTAAAGAACAATTGTCAGTCAAATTGCAGTTTCTGCTTCAATAAAATGAATAATAATAATAATTATAAAACATAAGTAATAATTATAATAATAATAATAATAAATGATAGTTTATCCTCAAAACGGTTAATAATTTATAATTTATACTAAAGATATTAACTGTACATTTAATTTGTTCGATTTATAGATAGCACTTTGTATTTTATTAATTTCCCATAAATAATTTCACAGCAAAGTATAAATATAAATTATTTATATTTCAAACGTTTGTTATCGTCAACACATTTACAGACTAAAATAATATTTAAATGAAAGTAATTAAATATCAATTTTATTTAAAATATTTATTAGTAATTATTTATTTATTTACTTATAGATTTTAGAAATTAATAAAAGGCAAGTTTTAAATGACGCTTAGTTTTAACATCTTATACTAATTATTAGTAATTATTTATTATTATTATTATTAGTTTTAATAATATCAGCAATATCATTAAATATGAGGACATTACTAAAGAAAAAAATATATAATCTTGGTAACGTAGTTCAATAAACGTAACAATAATAACAGATTATTATTATTAATTATATACACGCTACATTTGGTTTTATTTATTATTATTGATTATATTTATCAATATATATTTCATTTATTTATTTATAATTATTTAAATTTGTTAATAAAAATTAATCTAAGTCGCTGATTGACCAGCGCGGGAAGTAAAAGGAAGTAGAGGCTGTCAAACCGCATTAAATATTTTAAACCACTTAATTTTTAAAAATAATTATTTAAATAATAGTAATAAAAAACGTAACAAAATAATAATTTATTTTTGTCCATTATTTAAAATACATTTTATTTAATTATTTAACTAAATTACGAGCAGTGCCGTTTTTATTTAATAACTAAGACATAAAAAAATTTATTTTAAAAAAATAAATAAATGATAATGGTGATTATTTATTATCTATCACCTTTTATTTTATTTTATCTAATAGTAAAAGAAATTTTATAACTTTTTTTAAATTTCTTTAATATAAAAAAAATAAATGCCGGGTTTTGACAACCTCAGAGATCGATATCGAACCTTGCACGGCACGCGATCATTCAATCTGCGAAGCATTTTTTTATTTTATCATTTTTTTTTTTATTATTTCTTGCACATATAAATATATATACGCAATAGTTAAACTAAAGTAAAAAGTTAATAATGATCTATCAAAATAAATAACTACTAACGAGTAAACAGTAGCCGGAAATTATTTAGTCCGAGTTAATATAACTTGGCTTGGTGGCACCAGTCGTTAATAATTATTGACATCAATAAAATTAACTATACTGCTGTCAACCATAATAATAATAGTATTAATTATTACTACTTAACAGTCGGACACATTAATGATTGTAATTAATGTAAACGACAGGTCATACCATCACCATGTCTTCGTCGACATTTATTATCGTAGGAAAAGTATTATCCGCCGAGCTTTGTCTATGAATATTTTTTTTTCTTACCAATGCATCTACAACAAGAGAAAAGACGTTTTAGATAAAAAAAAATACTTAATTTATTAATGGAGTTTACAAATACAATTAATAAAATTGATGACAAATTTGAAGATAAAAAATTTACCAGCTGATGGAAGTAAATCATCTAGAGAGCCGTCGTCAAGATCTGTCGCTGACAGGAGTAGGTCGTCATCTGAGGAAGCGCGAGTTAAACTGGGTAGAGTTGATGTAAGTAGTGCCTTTTCTTTTTGAATTGTTTGGATATGTCCAACTAGAAGTGCCTCTTCTTCGTCGCCACCACCGCGGTCGCCGTCCCGGTCCGAGTTGCTCGCACGACCGCCGGCTGTTGTCGAGGACACGCTCAGCTCTTCGGGGCTGAATATCTTTGAAGATCTCAGACTGGACAGACGATTTGTCGCGGCGTGACACGCGGACTCTAGAGTACTTATGTCAGCAAGTGCTGTCCTTACGCTACGTAATTTATCTTGTACGATTGTCTCAACACATTTAGTCTGTCTGCCGACATCTTGCAGTGAGTCTTGTGCTGGCAATGTGCGATTCGTCCTGAGTATGCACGGCGCGAAAACTATCGCCAGTGCGGAGGAGGACATGCGATTCGCGACTTCATTGAGCGCGACCCGGGCCAAGTGGACCGTCAATCGCTCCATCAAATCGTAATTTGGCTTAGGCAATTTTTTAAGTATTGCAAAGAGAGTATTGACCCGATCCTGGGGATCTGTTAAATTTGCGGCGTGTAAAAAATCATCGTAGTACTCAAATGTCAGCAGCGGCTCTGGCATATCACGAAAGAAACTTTTCAACACAGCAGCTAACACGTGAACTTGATAATTCTCAAAGTCAATGTTCTGCAAATCGTCTTCGTCCATTTTAACCTTGAGCTCACGTACTTTAGAACTCACTCCACTTTTACGATACAAACCCTCGGTATAAAGACCGTGCATTTCTATTGTCGTTATTAAACGATCAACAACCAGAGGTACTTTCCCGTCACCGCAATCTAATTTATACAGCGGAACGCCAAATACTTTACGTGAATTTGAATCATGAATGGATCCGTCCTTGCCGCATTCAGCAGCTGCTCTCATGTAGCATTTTTTGTGACACGTTAATTTACAATCTGGAATAAAACAAAAACATTAATGAGATTACACTAATTACTTGATCTGTGATAAATAAAATAAATATAAATGTATATTTACTTTGACAAACAAGTCCACGCTCGATAGGCCACATGAAAAATGAGGTACAGACTTCGCAAGCAGTCGGGATATTAATAATAGTTAATTGGAACATATGACTGCCGTGCTTGATGGGCTCCTCTTGCTTCCGTTTCTTCTCCTTCTTCCTCTTGCTCTTGCTCTGCTTATCAATAGCCTCGGGCTTAACTTGTGTCATAAACTCATTCATGAAACCTCGGAAGGCATTGACACCCATCGTGACAGGAAAATCTTCCCGAGTATTCTCTTGTTTACAAACAGTCTCCATAACGTGCAAAAAGTTTGCTATCAAGTCTGTGTACTTGATGTTGCCCTCAACCCCTTGTTGAATAGCAACACTGTAAGTAATAACTAAATCGTCTTTGAACTTTCTCAGCGCTTGCTTAAATACCCTGTCGACTTCACTGGGTTTCTTACCCTCTTCCTGCCCTTCCATTATATAAATTTTCTTAGTAATAAAATCCTGCATCAAAGCCAGCTCTTTAGCGTCAGAAATAATTTTATCAGCGCTGTCTGTAAATGCCGATGTTCCAGTGAGACTGAATTTAGATGCGACCGTCTGTTTATTAGCAGAAGTATCGTAAGGTGTCCGCATTATGGGCTTGCGATTTTTACGCCTGTTGGCTGTCGTTGTGTTGGCCAACGAACAGGGCATTTTTAGTACACCGCCATTCTGTATACATTTAACATGATAAAGTTGTTTGCAATCATTACATTTGTATCCTTGAGTAACAAATGCATCCATTTTTTCATGACAAGAAACGCATACGTCTTCTTTTGAAAATCTAGCGACCTTACGAAATCTGTGACCAGCGAGTGTGAATAAATTATTTCCCTTCCACTCGAGACGATTCATACCTGGCGCAAGTTTTAAATCTCCACAATCTCCAACGACATTCGCTTTTTCATCTAATCCAGATATTTTAGTCGCTGGATCCGAGTTTCTACGTCGTAATTCAAGTGTCGTTATGGCATTTGAACGCATGCGTTTACCCAATTGCTGTCCTTTGTAAGCCGCTTCCTTGTTCACCGGCCAATCGGTAACTGACCTCGATGACGGGTCGTCTTTTTTAATGGCCATGCTAGTTGGAGTCATTGAAGTCGCCGAGGAAGTTATCGTCGAGGATATCGATGTCGTGGATGCATTAGACCAGTGGCTTTTATTAAGATCTTCTTTTATTGTTCCAAGAAAAATACTCCGTGCATCAGAAACTGATAGAGTTTCATTAACACTTTCCCCCATTGAACGACACAGGACTTCCCGACTAGGTCGATTTCTACGTGCGCTCCTTACCGGTACATCTGGTTCAGTCTTCTCAGCAACTGGTCTGTCGTCATGCAACGACGGAATCAAATCCATCAGTTTTAAAGTCGTGTCACCTTCCGAATTCTGTCGTTTCAAAAAACTATACTCCTTAATGTCACGTGTCTGATCACGTCTGATATTTGAAACTTCAACAAATTTATCTTGAGATTCATTGAACCTTCTCTCGCGTATTGACAACCCATCATTTTTACTACTACTACTACTACTATTACTAATAAATTTATTACTATCACTATTATCAATTTTAATATTTAAATTCGACACTTCATTTAATCGCTCGAGTCTCGCTTGCTCCAGCAGACTCTCAGTCAAATTTCTGTACTGCGTTACATTCGGGGATCTTGTTATCAAAGTTGATTTCTGTGGATTAGTATCAACATAAGTTGTCGTTGAATATTCAGCTCTACGTCGCCATACGTCTGACGCTGGGCTCTGCTGCTGCTGTTGCTGAGACAATCCCGGATGATATTTATCACGCGGACTGTGGAATGACGATATCGTGGTATTGAAAACAGGGGGTGCGCTTTGTACAAGACTTGGAGCTTCACCGTCAGTGTCACCGTCGCTGTATCCCGTTGACGAGCTGTCAGTGCGTTTGCTCATCAACGACGACCGACTTATGGTATTGATAACACTAGCATGAGCTGCTGTTATCAGGGGCGATTGATCGACGCGCTTTGTTCTAGCACTTGGTACAGGTTTTGTTGAATTGCTTTCTTGTGAGTAATGAGATTCGCTGCTGTCAATACTGAGCTGTGATTCGTAGCTCTTGAAACTAGCCAAGCTCTCGAGACTGCCTTTGCGTAGAGAATTATCATCAGGACTGAATAACGCTTCTGGACTTTTTGGATCGCGCGAATTAGCAGTAGTAAAAAGACGTTTATTTGGCGTTAATTTACGTTTTGAATATGTAACATCTATACTATCAATTGGATTTACTGAATTAGTAGCACAAGGATTGATATCTAATTTTGATGACGTCATGTATTCACGACGTGGTGATGGACAAGGTTCTAGTGTTAATTTAGATTGCAACCCAATATTTTTAGATAATGGACTTTTATCACAAGTACTGCTGCTATTTTCACTAAAATCTATCTCTGATTTATTAATCAGCGATGACGATGACAATGACGATGACAACGAGGACAATGATGTTGCAGTGGCTGCTTGCTTGCGTTTTTTAATTTCTATAAATGATTTACGTGCAATACGACCACGTACATGTGACTGGAATATTACAATAGATGACTTAAATTTTTTAAACCACGAGTACTGTCGATAAGCGCGCCAGGTATTTTGTATGTGTATTGCAGCCTCGACTCTTGCGCGTATAGTGTGGGCTATTTTTTGCGCCATTATCATTCGCCAAAAAGACTGTATCAGCACCACGGAATTTTTAATTCTCAAAAATTTTCGCCGCTCAAGACAAGCGCGAAACCACTTCTGTATTGTCGTTATGCTCGTAATTATCTGCTGATGCAACTCAATGTCTAGTTTTATTTTTTCCGATTCACGTAAAAATACTTTTGTTTTGCCAAGTTGATAATTGTCTTTGTTGAGATTGAGCGTGAGTAGAAAATCACGCACGTCATTTTGAGAGCTTATTAAACCATTTGGTAAGAGCATACGGTAGAGTTGAATGAATTCTTCATAAGTGAGACGGACATTAAACCCGGCCTGACGTATTCTCACGGTTTCGAGCATTCCCGTGTAACGTAACTGACGCTGGACTGTCTCCTCGTCAAATTCATTTGGTATTTTATTTGAATTTGATTTAATGCACCGGATAAAAAATGGATTCGCTTGATTCAAAGTGTCCATCAAACTGTGCAGGCTGTGTTGGAACTGGGCAGAGACAGTCATTGGCTGTTTCCTCGCTTTCCCAGGTCCTGTTCCATAGCTCTGTGTCCTTCCTGCCAGCGTTTTGACCGTTTGTAAATTTTTCAAGCCCTTCTTGCCCCGCTCGCGTGGCCGAAATGATTTATTTTTCCTGAAAAATTTTTAGCCAAAATTAATTCACTCGTTTAAATTCAAATTCAAATTAAAAAAAAAAAAACTAGTGAATAAATAAACAAAAAAAAAGTAATAAAATTGTTGAGAAATTTGCAAGTTTTCTGTAGTTAAAATATTTTTTGTAATTAAGCTGCTACTCAAGCTGGCTTGCATCATTCTCGGAAAATTTTTTAGTATAATGCTTGATAAAAAAAAAATAGCAAAGGATAAAGGCTGTTTGAGTGAAGTAAAAATACAAAAACACTCGTGTGCACTTAAAAAAAAAAACACAGCCTTAATCCTTGATAAAATATTTCAGTAAAAAATTGATCCCCAAGCGCAGCGTTTAGTTGCGGTCATAAAATTACCTGCATCCCAACCATTACAATGTATAAATATAAATATATATATATACTATAATATAATAATTATAAGTGTAATTGTGTTAGTGAAGAGTAGGAAAGGTGCAACCTCAATAGATATTAATTATGCTAATAAAAATCTAATAAAACATCAAAAATCCAATAGACAAAATTACCATGCAGTTATTTTAATTAAACAGACACTTTAATTGGTTAGTGAATGATTAATGACAATGAATTATGAATAATGAATGACCAATTAATCATTTAATAAAATGGATCCGTCGCTCGTAATATATGTTATATATTTTTCTATTTAAATAATTCTAATGTAATTTGAATAGAGAAGAGTAGACCTTTAGTTCCCACTACACAAAAGCTCCGGTACCTTAACAAGTACAGTAATTTTTTGTTTTAACTCATCATTAATTGACATTACATACATGACTATTTGATTAGCACGTTCCATGACATTAGCTTCGTCTTTAGGAAGCACCCTCTCAAGTGGTGTATGAGTGGCAGAGCAATCCCGTCTGTACTTATTGTTACTAATGGGTTGGTGCTCATCCCTTACTCGTAATACATAAGTAGCTGTTGCTGTTGTTGTTGTTGTTGAGGTTGTCTTGGTCGAGGTAATATTCATTGGGTGTTGTTGAGTTTGACTTATATTTCTAAATTGCGGCCAAGACAACCTGTTATTATTATTATTATTATTGTTGTTGTTGTTGTTGTTGTTGTTGTTGTTGTTATTATTATTGTTGTGGTTGTTGTTAACATTGTCGTTGTTTTCGTTTTGTGTGGAATGAGTTGTCGATGGTGACAAGCAGACACTGCGCTGTTTCTGATAACTTGCCGGGCGATTATGTTTGTGCGAACTGAAAAATGCTATCATGCTTAGCCGATATGTACTTTTTTTTCTTTATTATTTTTTAATTAATTGACTTGTTACGTCATACTGATTTTTATTTATACTTTGAGTTTAATTAATTAGGAGACAGTAATATTTTTATTGCTGATTGATGACTTATGGATTTAAATGAATGTCCTGATTTAAAGGATCATGCTCGAGTTATTGATAATAAATAATAAATAATAAATAATAATAAAAATAGTGGGTATGAGTAATGATGCACCTTGGATACTACGATTGATAATGTCGTGAAAATGATGAGAGTAATGAAGATGACTCTCTAATCACAGCTATTTTAAAATATTTAAAAGGTGCGACAACATAAACTGTAAAATTGTTAAGTAATTAAATATATATATATATATTTTTTTTATAATTTAATTTAAGAAAATTAATATGGATTTACAAATCCATAAGCTTGCAATTGTATATTAGCTTATTTATGTCTGAGTAGCAAATAAAAATGCCAATTTGTTGTAAATCCATAGTACAGTAAAAATAATAAAATAAGTAAGAGATCAAAGATAAATAAAATTGACAAGATGTAGAAGAATTCGTTAAAAAAAAACAGAACATATAGAGTGGATCCAAGTACCACTTACGCAATTCGGTTAATAGTTAGATTAACAGCCGATAACGTCACAAGATGGCTATAATAAGAGACAAAAGATAATAATGCAACCAATGTAAATTCAATCGTCTATTAATTTTTTTTTTTAATTTTAAAAAATTTTTTTGTTAATTTTAATCAAACAAACTCGTCCAAGGGCTCTTACATTCGTTATTTAAAATATTATTAATTTATTATTATTATTATTATTTATGTTAATATTTAAATAAAATACTTAATTAATTAATTGAAAATATAAATTATTTATAAATAAATTACCTGATTAAATTATCGTTGGGTTGTCGATATCTGCTTTGAACTGAATTTTTATTTCCATCAGCTGAAGACAGAGTAATAAAATTATTATTATTATTCTTAATAACGCACTTATTAGTTTTATTGATCAAATTGTGTATCAGTCTGGTAAAATTACCTCTGCCGTGACGATGAGCACGACCGGCTTCTTGAAAGGCGAAATGTGCTCTGAAGAATGCTCGTAAAATGGCCCACCTAAATACGGCAACTGGATCTGCACCCACCAGCTCACGTACGAACGCAAGAGAGGAATTTTTCAGAACACCGACAACCCCATCGGGTCTCATCAGATCAAGATTTTTCTCTCTCATCTGCGCCGCTTGATATTTAACAGCCCCCGCGTAATGTCTAACAACGAAAGCCGCCTCACGTCGCTGCGGTGTTTCATAAAATTGATTGTCCTTGTGTACAGAATTAAACTTCTGTAATAATGTTTCATTAGTAGCACCCGGGAAGTTACATTGATCGTCAAGTAAACACAACAATCCATTTGGTTTTCCCTCAATTAAATTAAGACATCCCGAATTATCACTAAACCCAATGTCTGTCCATCTTATACCCTGTTTGCGGTATTCACGTTGCTCGTATTGAAAAACATGTTGATTGAAGTAGTGCTGGAGTTGTTCATTAGCGTAATTAATACATAATTGTTCAAAACTATTGCACGTCTTGAAGTCCTCAAACCCAAATATATCCAGTACCCCGATACTGTGGCCTTGATGATCACGCAGAGTGTCTTTTTTTGACAGCAGTGCGTGGTTTACCTACACACACAGACAAATAAATAAAACATACACCAATCAATCAATCAATTAATTAATAGCAATTTACCAAATAATAAAATATATTTATTGAATTACCTGAAGAACAATCCAATCAAATAATGCACCATATAAACACTTAGCCATGGCATCTCTAGCGGCAATAGCTTCTGGTAAACGATAATTGATAACCAAAGTTTCCCCAGATGCACGTGCGCGCTTGGCTGTTAGTGCAGCCAATAATGTTTCCTGCTTTACTCGAAGTAATTCCGAAATAATAGCAACCACTTCTGGATTTTTTACACCCACAGCTTCGTCGTGGTGGTGATAAGACTTTCTCGGCTGGAACTCGACGTTACCCAGCAGTAAGACAGCCGACAGTACCGCAAACAGTCTACGTTGTTTCTCAGGAGTAAAACCCACCATCTCCATGGATTGTTTCAGTCGGGAAAATTCGTGCCGCTCGTCGATATTCTCCAGTCCATAACACCCGCTTTTATTTAAATAATTATACCGCTCGGCACTCTCTAAATGCAACAACTGTCGTTCTTGTTCATTAGCACCGGCTAATAAGTAATAAAATACGTGATAGTTTCTTTCGTTTTTACCCTGGGATACGATACGGGACTTTTCCAATAGATATTTCTGTACAACAGCACCATGTACCATACCATTTTCTTTGTAATTAACCTGGATAAATTTACCAAATCTACTGCTGTTATTATTGTGAGCTGTCTTGGCATTACCGAAGGCCTCGAGAACAGGACCAGCGCTCAGAATCGTCTGTTCAACGCCGCTGCCATGTGAACCTTTTTGGCTCAGCGCCGTCAAGTGATGCAGTAAAAAATTCGTCGACTCCGTTTTACCTGAACCACTTTCCCCGCTTATTACAATGCACTGGTTCTTCTTTTCCTTGAGCATCGAGTGATAAGCGGCATCGGCGATCGCAAATATGTGCGGTGGTATGTCCGGACCCAACCGACGATTCTGATATAATTTAACGTACTTTGGATTGTATATTGGGTAAAATTTAAATGGATTTACGGCTATTAATATGCTACCAACGTATGTATAAATATTTCCAGCTAAAAATCTAGCACGCAAATTGTCGAGTAAAGTCTGCTCATTAAGATCTGGTAATTGGCACAAATCTGGATACTCTTTATCACGTGGTTGATATAAAAATCGGTTAAAATAATCTTTCAGTAGCTGAGGATCCAGTGGAAATCTACTGTCCGCCCATAAACAATCTGTTTGTTTTTTTCTTAAATAAAATCTGAAGCACAGAAAAAATAAATGAATATTTTATTAATTACTGAGTATTGATTGGCAACTAATTAATTAATTTATTTATTTATTTACCGATAATATTCTTGCTGTGTAACACTTTTTGGCCAGAGCAGCATGAGCGCGACAGGGCACTCGGATGGCCCAAGTCTCCGTTCCTTGCATTCCTGGCCAACAGAATTACCCACAACCTCGGCTAATTCGTAGCCATTTGATAGATTTGGGTCATTCAAAGCCAATCTTTCTATAATACATTCTACTATTTCAGCAGATGTTGTTTGTTTTGTTGCTTTTATTGACAGCGCTTCGTATTCCGGGCTCCACTCGCCCACAAATACTTGCACCACACCGGAACCACTATTCTCCATGATTAACCCTACGAAAATACAAACATTTACAAATTATTATTTATGCACAAACAGATACTCATATATTTATTTTTATTTTCATTCCTCCTTATTTATGTGCCATGTTAAATTTAACGCAGCTGCGAAAGTTTAAAAATAAACTACGAGTTTACGATAAATATTTTCGGCTGTTTACTTTAAATATCATATTTATATTTATATTAAATATTATATTATATATCGAAAATATATTGTAAAATTACCTTGATATTTTTAGGGTTAATAAATATATCCTCTATCATCCATAAAATATTTAAAAACAGCCTCGTCGTCGTCCTCGTCTCTCAATTTTTTTGATGTAACTTTTAACCATTGATGAAAATATTTAAAATAATATTTATACATTTTGATTATTAAATTCAAATAAAATAACACTCAATATTCCCGGCTATCATTTATAAATAAATATTCAACCACAGTCTTCATTTTAAAAAAATTTTTCTCGTCTCTCAGCCTCCAGATTTTTTTTAATCCTCTTGTAGTTTAACTTTATCGTCTCCAGTCTGTCCGAGTGTGACAATATATCATTTTAAAAATAATTATTATTACTTTTACTGTACAACCAAATGGATTTTTTTTTTTAAGATTATTTATTACTCGTACGTAATTAATAATAGCTGAGGCTTGAACTAGATTTATAACACGAGTTTTAGTTTTAGTTTATAATAGGGCTTCAAGTAAAACATATCAACTATTTAAAACTATTGTCATGGTATCCATTAAAGTCCATTGAAAACTATGCATGAATAATCTATTATCACCAGGCAGTTTCTTCAATTACACCAGAATAATAGTTACTATTGTAATTATTTATAATAATCTATAGAGTAGGCAGCTTCGTTTAAATAATCGACCATTCATCGTCACCCTCATCAGCTGACTCCTTTTCCAATCAATTAAAACTCGGAATCTGTAATTTTTAAATAAAATTATAACGTAAATAAATAAATAAATAAATTACAACGTAATAGTCTATGGCAGTGATTCAAAAATTAGTACAGTAGACAAAAAATATTTAAAAATAATCTTCAGTACGTCATGACACCCCATTAAAAAACCATCTCTTCTCGGATTTGTTTGTAAAAAAATAAAAATTACGAGCAATAATTAGGAATTATTGTTTATATTGTCATTGCTGTATTGCTAATGGCATTGAATTACTCAGCAGCAAAGCAATTAGAAAGCTAAATACACTTTTCATCTTATGAATCACGAGGCCGTCGTTTTAAAACAGAAAATTCCATTACGCCCCGAGTCCACCAGATCCATCACACATCACTTTATTTAATTAATTATTTGCTACTTTTTTTTTTTAAACTCCTTTTAGTAAAAACTCAATGAACCGCGGCAACGTTGACACGATTTACACACATTCGTTAAAATTATACATCAGATAAATAAATTCCTATTAAACCGGCAATCCCATCACCATATTTATCAATCCACATATTTAATTACTAGACAAACTAATTTATTTTTTAAATACGACACCAGATTATTCCTCTACTAGATGATCCTGAAATTGACAGACCATCAAAAATTTACGTATTTTTTTTTTCACAAGATAAATTCTAAAATAAAAAAATCTAAAAATATGCACATGTAGAAAATTAAAAAAACTATATGTGCAATTTTTTAAAATAGTTTTTTTTAATAATTTAGCGTTTTTAATAAAAATCAAATTATTAAACGTCAGCTAATTTTGGTATCATTCCACTGGCAGCTGATTAAATTCCCATTAATTTTACCATCAATAATAATTACAATAAAAATACTATACCTTTTAGATTAATTGCCATTCATATCATAAATATAATCAACAACAATTCCGTTAGAGTAACCAGTAATTATTCCTAATAATAATAATAATAACAATAATTATTATTACAACCAAAGTGCTTGTAACTAAGTAGACTTATGGGTTTATTCTCAAAGTAAAAAGAGTTCTATCAACCGTCTACACAACTATCAAAATCCATCACCACATACACATTCACCATCCACACTTTCTTTAGCAATTTTTTTTTGCTTATCCAATGGCACTAGCACTATTTATTATCCAGTACACCAGATAATTTATAAATCACCTAAAATAATTATCAAAATTATTACCAAAAATTACTTAGTGTGTTATTTATTTAT
The DNA here is from genome assembly GCA_964016945.1 of Microplitis deprimator. NCBI lineage: Eukaryota > Metazoa > Arthropoda > Insecta > Hymenoptera > Braconidae > Microplitis > Microplitis deprimator. The sequence goes on along the minus strand of OZ024715.1, from coordinate 14,849,589 downwards.
TTATAATTATTATTATTTTGTTAAAAATAATTAAAAACTTAAAATTTTAAGTTGCACACCCCGTTGTCGCGTACCTGTTTTTCCTGTTTTCGCTCGTTCACGCGCAAAACGAGCGAATCAGAACTACAAGTACTAAACTTTAAGACTGTATGTATGACAAAGAAAGACTTGATATGTTCGTAGACATATATGTATGTAGATATATATGCTGGTGCTCTTGCTCTGACTGTGAACTCGTGTATGTTGTATGTATGTATGTATGTATGAAATATATCTAGAGAAAGAGAAAGAAAATAAAATAAGATGGTGAGAGATCAAGTATGAAACACTTGGAAATCCTGTTGACTTAATAATAGTGTACATACTCCGTTTTACAATTACTTATTATTATATATTTGTAATTATTAACTTACAATCACTATCACATGAAGATTAATATATTTCCCTTTTTACTTATTATTGTACTCTGATTATTTTATTTATTTATTTATTTTTTTATACAGAGTATGAGATATCGACACGATAGGAAACAACTGTATTGTATGTATGTATGAATGGTTTGAGTTTAATGTATGTACTCATGACTCTGGGGTATGTGTTTGTAAGTGTGTGTATGTACAGTCACTACGGAATTATCAATCATACAGCCGCCACCGAAGATGCCTTAGGTCTATTTACCAATGGCATTAGTTACGTTCTATTATTTGACCAATCGTCTACGTTATTTGCCGTTGAAACCACTATACCATAAAACTTTATTATTTTATACTTTTATTTTATACTTTTTTTACTTTTACCAACGTTCTGTACCTTATTGTATATTTTGGTTTATGTATAATATGTGTTATGACTTTGAAGTTAGCCGCTGTCAAATAATCTTTGGATTTTTTTCAAAACGATAAATAATTTTTAAAAAAATATTTTAAAAAATTGCACTTATAGATTTTTTCATTTTCTGCATGTGCATATTTTTATTTTTTTTTTTTTTTTGCAATTAATTTGATAAAAAAAATTACAAAATTTTAAATTGTCTGCTAACTTCAGGATCATTATGGGTTACCATGAAGTTAGAAGAGAATTAACAATTTTGAATTTGTTTTGACGATCTAATCACAAAAAATTTAAAAAAAAAATGCACTTGTAGAAAATTTAAAAAACTATGGGTGCAATTATTTGAATTTTTTTTTTTTTTTAATTTATCGTTTTGAAAAATAATTCAAAAATTATTAAACGTTGGCTAACTTCAGTATCAGTATGTTGGTACTTTTTTTAAAATTACTACTGACTGTCACTGACAGATGACGTTACTGTGTAATTTTATTTATTGAATTTAGTAAAAAAAAGACCGGAAATTATTAATAATTAATTTTTTATTAATTAATAATTAATTTAAACAAAGGTTTAAAAAAAAAATTAAGATAAATAATAAAATTGAATTTAAAAATTTGAATTCCGCGCGCCAAATTTTAAAACCCGGCTGGAATCCGAACTAAAAGTAAAAACTGAAAAAAACGCCACTGCTGATCTTGCTGACAAATAAACCGCTATAAATATTAACAACTATTCAAATAAATAAATAAATAATAATAATAATAATAATAATATAAACAGTATTAGTAATTATTTAATTAATTAATTAAATAGTGGAATAACTCGAGCGGTATTTATTTTTTTAGTCTAAATAAATAAATAAAATAAAGAGAAAGATTTTTAAAAGTTAACCAAAATGGTAAGAATCATGATAATCAATATTTAGTGATAAGAGTTTGTTTGCTTAATAATTATTTAAATTACAATAAATATTTTTTTAATTACAGTCACATACTATATTGTTAGTACAGCCGGGAAATCGACCAGAAACACGAACGTACTCTGATTACGAAAGTGTCAACGAGTGTCTTGAAGGTATTATCACTATTTTTTAATTGATAATAAATAATAATCTGTCATTAAATCACCTGTCATTAAATTATCACCGTTAATTAATGTTTTGTGATTAAAACTAATGGATCTGTAATGCAATAATTTATTTTTTCATCATTCTCTTCATAATTAAAATATTTTATTTATTTATCATTCTTATTATTAGATGACACCGAAAGTAACAGTCATTAAAAAAATTTATATATCTTCAATAAAAAAAAATAAATACTGACAGGCAAAAATTTTTAAAATCGTGATCCGGATCAGTAGACAATTAACAATTTTCGTTTTTTTTTTTCAACAATTCAATTACAAAAAAAAAAATAATTATGCACATGTAGAAAATTAAAAAAACTATAGGTGCAATTTTTTAAAATAATTTTTTTTTTACGATTTATCGTTTTTAAAAGAATCCAAAAGTTATTGTTCGTTGGCTAACTTTAGATGAGTAAAAAATCATGATACTGAAATTAGCTGACGTCTAATAATTTTTTGATTTTTTAAAAAGTGATAAATTATAAAAAAAAAAAATATTTAAAAAAATTGCACTTATAGTCTTTTAAATTTTCTACATATGCATATTTTTAGTTTTTGTTTTTCTTCAAATTTAATTGTTGAAAAAAAATGCAAAAATTTTTTAAAATTTTTCTCCTGACAATTAACTTAGTAATTAAAAATACTAAAATTCTCACATGGCGGTTACTTTCAGTATTATTATTATTATTATAATTATTATGTTGATATATAAAATATAATTTCTAAATAAACTTCCATCAGGTGTCTGTAAGATTTACGAAGAACATTTAAAGAGAAGAAACCCAAATACGCCGACAATAACCTACGACATTAGTCAATTATTTGATTTTATTGATCAATTAACAGATTTATCGTGTCTGGTTTATCAAAAATCAACAAACACGTACGCCCCTTACAATAAAGACTGGATAAAAGAAAAAATTTATGTCTTATTACGCCGAGCTGCCGGTCACAGTGAGTGATAACACTGGATATATTTTTATTTATTTAACTTAATTTTCATCATTACATCCATTAATTATATTGAAATTAATTAAATATTAAATAATTATTATACATTATGATATTTCTTTACTGTTTAATATAACAAATATAATGTATAAACGTTCATTGATGATTTATTTATTTAATAAACCTCTTGTTGCTACTCAGGTTCCTTCTAAACACTTTTTTTTTAAATTAAAACTATAATTACTAGTTTTTTTGTTTCAGGTACATTATTATCAGTAATTTATAATTAAGTAATTACTTTACAGCCATTAAGCCAAATTTTATCAAAACTATTTTTTACAACCCGAGACCTTGATTACTTAAATCTCTAATTAAACTCGGTCTCATGTGTCCATAAAAGCAAAAATGATATAATAAAAATAATTACAAATCATAAGAGATAAAATAAATTGTTACAAAAATTATAATCTATTTTTATGTTAAGGCCATTCTCAAACAGTACCCCCACTTTTTAAAAATTTCAATAAATAAGAAATTTGTTAAATAAATTTCAGTAAAATCTTCATGTCAATTTTATTTATTCAAAAAATTTCGTTCAGCTCCTAATTGATAATTACTGTAAGTAATTTTTAAAAATTCTATATCTCGGCGGCAATTACGACTACGCTGTCCTTTTTTTAATTAAGGTTTTAATTTGTTTTTAATTATTAATAAAATTTTAACGAATGTTAATGTAGAAGTCGACAAATTTAAATAATGAATAGAGTAAATAATTTAAAAAATATTTATAAAAAATGCACTTATTAATTTTTCAATTTTTTAAATGCCCATTTTTTAAAAATTTAATTTTATTAATTACTTACTCTATTTATTTATAATTTTAAATTCATCTGACGCCTGCTGCATTCACATTCAAATTTTAGTATAATTATGACAGTCTAGTTTTCAAATATTTTTGAAAAATGAGGGACATTGTCAGAGAATGCCTTTAAGTAGATTACATTGTAATTTTATCAGCCAAAAAAAAATACTAAGAAAACAATTGCAAGATCAAATCATTTGACATTTGACACGATATTAATACGCACGAATTCTACACGTGGCTGATAAATCTATAATAATAAGATTAAAACATAAAACAATTTTATGTTATATTTATATATTTAAGTATATTATATTACACATATACCATTACTTCATTCATACGCAGAAATCTATAAATACAATCTCTTGTAATTTTATTGTTTTATTACATCTATTAAAAAATTATTTAAAAATACAAATAAACAAATAAATTATCTACAAAATAAAATAAAAAATTGAATATTTGAATTTTCATTAATTGCTCAATTGTAGTTCAATTTTTTACCTGAATAAAGTTAAGTAATTTAATTGCAAATTAATTATTACTTTAATTACATTAAATATAAATGTATATAAAGTAATTCAAGTTACGTAAACGCGGTAATAGAGGGGAGAAAAAGAGAGGGAGTCCACATATATGTAGACATAAATGTGTACATGTGTCCATAGATATAAGAATGAATTGTAGGTGGTGGAAAGTGGAGGGACAACTAGACACTAGACCCTAGATGAGGAGTTTGAGGAGCCAGGAAAAATAGTAAAGTAAACGCTGACTACTCGACAGTCGACATGCTCATGAGTTCACAGTTGCAAGTATTATTTTATTACAGTGTTGTGATTGTGAGTAGAGCGCTTTAGATAAAAACGTTGATCGCCGATTCCTCACAATGTATTAGTCTTTTATATTTATATGACATTTAAATATTTTATTTATTTATTCATTATTATTTTTTTTTTTCATCCAGTGAACCCTCAATTAAATTACCGATTAATAATTAATAGAAATAATAATAAATTAAAATTGATGTTGATGTCAACTGTCAATAATTCGCGTGCGTTGTCGCAGTGCAGAAAATAGTTATTAATATTCTACGGTAATTTATATATAAAAAAAAACATTGGAAGATTATTCAAGTACACAAGTAATAAGTTATGCAGAGAGAAAGTGTATCACTATCGTTCTAAATGATTCATCGTGTTATTACTTATGAAGTAGTTTCTGTGTTTATTGTAGATTACGGAGTATTTTTTATCATTGTTTAGAAAAATTTTTTTTTTCTCCACGATAAAGGAAATTTTTCTGGTGGCCAGGATGTCTCATAATTTTGTTGTCGATCCTTTCAGTGAGACATCACTGGATCTTGATGACATTCAAGGTAATTTATATATTTATTTATAGCAAATAATTTAAAAACTATAATTTTTAAAAAATCCACTTATTAATTTTTAAATTTTTTAAATGTCAATTTTTTTTAAATTTTATTTTATTTATTATTTACTCTATTTATTAATAATTCAAAATTTTTCTGATGTCTGCTACCCCTGATGGACACTCATATTTATTTATATATTTTGTTGGTAGATTATTTATTGTCTAGTGTGATGACTATAGGTTATAGTTTTAAATAATTGTAAATATGAGATCATTGTCCGATTAATTAATTAAATAAATTCAAATATTTACTTAATTAAGTTTATCGTGTAGTTTTAAAAAGTATTATCTTGTTCGTTTAATCTTTTTAATTGTACTGATAATTATTATATTTATATATTAAATTTTCTTTTTTTCGCTTGTGAAGATGAACACAAAGAAAATGGAATGGATATTGCGGAAGAATTAATAACAGAATTACCATACGCTGTCGCATTGACGCCTGAAGAAGTCAGATGGTTTTACAAGGATGGTGTTGATAAAAGATGGATTGAATTCTGCGGGTACGACAGCTTGAGAATTGAAAATGCCTGGCAGCTAAGACTGGGACAGGATGATAACCAGACCAATGAAAATTCAAATACTTATGAGAGAGTTGTTGTAAAAGGCGGAATGTATGACGTCGAATTAGATAATATGAGATGTGTATCTATTTATTGGCCAGGTAATTTGTTTTTTATTTTATTTTATTGTTATTTTACTTGATACTCAACACAAACAAATAATTTATTCTTCAAACAAGTACACATATCTGGTATAATTTATTTCAAGTGTTTACTCACATTAGTTTTTATTACTATTATTTGTTTTATTAATAACGAATTAAAAAAAAAACAACATATTGTTGACATTAACTTCGGAGAGCTATCACGCGATTGTTAAACCTTGAGAAAAAATTTCTAGATAGTTTTAAATTTATTCATTGATTTTATTTCAATTTATTGTACGCAAATATTTCAATTATTTTATTTTTAAAATTATTTTTCTTCATATTTATATTTTACGTATAATTTTTTTAACTCCGGCTTTTTATGCTAAAAAAATGACAACGTCCTTGAGTCTATTATTGCCAATTTCCTTTGGGTGCATTCACTGCAATAAGCAACAGTAATGTAAGCCAAGTGTTGCATTGAAGTTATTTGCTTCTATTCAATCACTTTAAATTCAATTAAAAATTTATAATTCAATAAAAACACCAACAATAAATAAAACAATTTATCTATTTTTACTAAAACTAATTCCTCATATAATTTCTTCTGTGTTTTCACAGTAGAAATTTTTAATTGAATTTTTTTTAATTGATAAGAAAGAAAAAAAAATAATTAATGCGTATTCTAATGCTGGTATCGAGAAAAAAATGAATTAACATTTTACGTACACTCAATACATAGTAATTATTTATTTGATTGCTATATTGATAATATTTATTGGTAAAAAAAAAAAAAAAATAAAATGAATGTTTGTTGAAAAGGTGAAGAATGGGAAATCATGCGAGGCACGTGGTATTACGACGCCAGCTGGATTCCATTGGAGATAGAACACTCTAAAGTTATAGAGGAGAATCATTTAAGACTTTTTGAAAAAAAACAATCGTCAGGGTCAACACCTGAGGAAATAGCTCCCTCGCATTCCTATAAAGGTAATTTATTATTTACCACTGAATTATTAATTAATTACTTTTATCTATACCTGTACCTGTAGGAATATTTTACTTTTTCATCCGAAAAATTTTATCTCTTTTTTTTCATTTGAATAAAAATATTCATAAGATTACATAATTTATTTTTTATTACAGTTCTACACACGGTACATTTCCCAGAATTTCATGTTGATTGGCATGCGATTAACGATGTCGCGCTTTACAGTGAATACACTCCGAGTAAATTAATGCGCAGTGTTACCTCTAAATTAGGATTTACTAAAAGTATGTATTCATTTTTATGTCAAGTCATTTAAATATAGAAAAAGTACTTTGTTAAGCTCCGACTGGAGACATGATTGATTACTTTTTTTTTTTTTATAACTTAAAAAATTAAATTTTATATTGATTATCAAGCAAGCGGATATCGCCTCAAGCGCGGTTACAAGGCTCCCGCGACAATGGATGATAAGCCAAATGATATTGATCACTTAGTTTTTGTTGTCCATGGCATTGGTCAGAAACGTGATACCGGTAAAATCATACGAAATACAGCATCGTGAGTAAATTATCGTTACTTTGTTTATCTATTTTGTAATAGTCCGTCGACCTTTTGTCTCATAATTAATAAGTTAATTAATTAAACTAATTAAAAATATATATCTATATAGATATTTTTTTTCTCAATAGATTTCGTGATTGCGTTGACTGGTGTAAGCAAAAATACTTTCCCTATTCATCGCATCGTGTTGAATTTTTTCCGGTGGAATGGCGGTCGTCTTTAAAACTCGACGGAGATATTGTAGACGCAATAACGCCGTACAGCGTAATGAGTATCAGACATCTATTGAACACATCTGCTATGGATATCCTTTATTACACGAGTCCGCTGTATGGCGGAGAAGTCCGTGCTGGGTTGCAACGTGAGCTAAATCGTCTGTATTTCATGTTTACAAGCCGTCATCCTGGATGGAGTGGAAAGGTATCAGTGCTGGCGCACTCACTCGGCTGTGTTATTGTTTACGACATCGTGACTGGCTGGATGGGACCAGACACGAGACCACCATCACCAGCGGCGCCGGATGTGTTGCTTGTAACAGATGGTCTGAAGTTTACAATCGAGAATTTATTTTGTCTTGGCTCACCTCTATCAGTATTTTTAGCGTTACGTACACGCACACCAGCTAATCCTGGGGATATCATGCCACCGGGATTGTGCAAAAAATTTTTCAATATTTTTCATTGGTCTGACCCGGTCGCTTATCGTATGGAGCCGCTGCTTGTTAGAAATTACAGCAAAGTTGAACCGGTGCTTATCTTGCCGTACGGTGGCGTTGATAATCCTGACCAGCCACCCTCACTAGGAACCGTCGAGTCAATGCCTACGTCAGGTAATTTTAATAATATTTAATATTTATTTTCTATTTTATTAATTATAATTTATTTTTACAGATAATGAAGACAAAGAGGCCGAAAGTCCTACCGATACGCCAATCAGAACTGTCGAAAAAGGCTCATGGAGCTTATGGGGCCTTGTCAGAGCCGGATGGAATGGCAAAGAAGGCGCATCACCTACACCCGATGCCATCATCAGACCTGACGAAGGTAATTTTATTAACAAACTTCAAGTACGAGTATTTTATTTCAAATTAACTAGTGTAATAATTTAAAACTGAATTTTTTTTAAATGTCAGTAGATAAATATTATCAGCAATTGTTATAATTATTGTTTTTTTTTTATTTAAGAACTGGAACAACGACTCGATTACGTTTTACGAGCGGGTGGACTAGGACGTAACTATTTATACACCGTGACAGCTCATACTGCGTACTGGAGTAATTATGACGTCGCCTATTTTGTATTAACTAGATTATTTCCAAATTTAGAAACTTGATGTTTGCTCGGGATCAGCAGCATCATGGCTCCTAATTTTGAAATGCCATACATGCGTTTACTAGTCCTTTATATTATTATTTTTAAACCAATCAGGTCTACTTAACATCTGACGCATAAAAGACCTATTACCAAAAATAATTAATAATAAAAATAATTATTATTAAAAAAAATTAAAAGAAAAAAACATATAGATAAGTATATACATATACATGTATATAAAAATTATATAGATTAATAACTACTGAAAACCATATCTGTGATAACAGAAAAACGATACAATAACAATTTTACAGCGTAAGACTAATAAGTTTTTGCATAATTTTTCATATTTAAAAGTAATAATAATTGTTATCATTATTATTAAAAATAGATCACAAATTATAGTGTCCAATTTACACATGTGTGGAACGCATTTTTTATAATTCATCGTTAATTGTGATTGATATTAATCACGATAGTAAATATCAGATAATTTATTTAATTAAAAGTATATGAATTTATTTGTTTTATTAATAATCGTTAATTGATATTTTAAGTATAAAATTTAAATAACGAATTTGTGAAAAACGCAGCAATATTAATTAATTAATAATTATAATTATAAATGTTTTATAAGATAGAAAAAAATAAATTTTTTTTACGTAATAATAATTAGAAAAAAATATAAATTAAATGATTAGTTATTGTAACTAGTTAATTAAAATAAGTTGTACCTTTTAATTGTTATAAAAAAATGAATGAAGATTGAGGAAATGTAAAATGATGACATTCGTCCACGTCATTAAATATATATTTAATATTTTTAAAATATCAATTATTAATTACATATTCATTGTTCTATCAAATAATTATATCCTTTAGTGTTTGTTGATTTATAATTTTTTTAATTAACTCGCGGTAAATTAGAGAGAGAGAAAGAAAGAAATGATTCGACCATTTTTTATACTAAAATTTCGCACGTAGATTAATGATGATAACAAATCATTAGTGGATAAGAATTTATAGAGCCTAAAAATTATTATATTAATAAATAAATTATTAAATTAAATACTTATTGTAATTAATTTAAAAACAGCACAATATTGACACCAATGATAAAATCAAAAGCAATTTCATCTTTAAAATTTTTTTAATTACAAACTACAAATTATTCATTAATTAAAACAAACTTATAATTGAAGCTGAATAAATAAGTAATAGCAGTTAATAACATTTTTATAATTACACCTTTTAATTTAAACTGACAAATATGTAGATATTGAATGATTTAATTAAATAATTATTTGAAAATTTAAATAAAATTGTTGTTATACCAAATTAATATAAGTCATTTTTTTGACATATTTTTATTTCTCTAGAGTATTTATTACTAAACGATAAATTTTATAATCACTGCACAATTTTACACGACAAGGAGGTTCAAACGTTGGTGAATGACTCAAAAAAGCAATCAAGCTTTTTCATTTTTTTAGCTGACAAAAATTTGATTTTTAAACATGATACTGAAGTTAGCCGACGTCTAATAATTTTTGGATTTTCTTTTAAACAATAAATTATAAAAAAAAAAATATTTTAACAAATTGCACTTGTAGTTTTTAAAATTTTCTATATGTGCATATTTTTAGTTTTTGATTTTTTGTAATTGATTTGATGAAAAAAAAATCCAAAAATTACTGTCTGCTAATTTATGATACTGAAGTTAGCCGACTTCTAATAATTTTTGGATTTTCTTTTAAACAATAAATTATAAGAAAAAAAATATTTTAAAAAATTACACTTGTAGTTTTTTAAATTTTCTATATGTGCATATTTTTAGTTTTTCATTTTTTGTAATTGATTTGATGAAAAAAAAATCCAAAAATTACTGTCTGCTAATTTATGATACTGAAGTTAGCCGACTTCTAATAATTTTTGGATTTTCTTTCAAACAATAAATTATAAAAAAAAAAAATATTTTTAAAAATTACACTTGTAGTTTTTTTAATTATCTACATGTGCATATTTTTAGTTTTTGTTTTTTTGTAATTGATTTGATGAAAAAAAAGTCTTAAAATTACTAAGTGGCTGCTAACTTCACAATCATGCTAATTTCAGGATCATTTTTTAAACTTAGTCTAGTTTTTTTCTACTAGAAGGCCTCGTAAAGATTAACAAACATTTTTATGGTCATTTTATGGAGTTCATTCGTGGCAGGAAGAGTCATTTTCTTCATTTAACTTTACTTTACTTATACTCAGGTGTTTAAAAATAAATTTTACTTAGAACATTTCAAAAGTTTCTATCAGATTCGTATCAAGAGACTTTGCCAGTTTTGAATTTAAAATTGAATTTTGGCGCCATCGACTTGAATGTAAATATATATTTTTTTTCTCTGTAATAAACTTGTACCAGCAGTAGTTAATTTAAATATTCCAATAAGCAAGACAACTATATATATATATATATATATATATATATATATAAAGAATTTTCTAGCCTAAATTTTATTGCAAACATTGGCAACAGCAACACCTTTAAGTACATTGTGAATATTGTGTATATTGACCTACTGTACATTAATAATTATCAATAATGACACGTAAAACATTATTGAAATAGTAGTAAACCGGCAGTCAACAAACGCTTAACTAACTTTGTAAATTTAAATTTTTAATTAATTTTTTTTTTAATGCCGCTGACAAATTTTATTTACTACGACGTGTAAATTGCTAGCATATTTTTACCTGATAATTAAATTAATCTACATATGATGTATTTCAAAGTTATGTGAATAATTTAAATATTATTTCAAGTGGGTCAAAGATTACTTTTTTTATTTTTTTTTTTTATTGTTTAAGTACTTGCAGGTAAGCATTTTGCTCTGCTTTTATTCAAGATTGTGAATAAAAATGTTGACTTGTCAATAAATTTAAAAATTTTTAGGCACAATGAGTCAGTTTCAAAACACACAGATGATAACAGTTGCTCTGGGAGCAACAATTGGAGTAATTGGTGCTGCTAGTTTATTCATTTATCAAAAAATAATGGAACACAGAGAACGCGAGCAAATGTTGAATAATTTAGAAAACGTCAATCGCAGAGTTTCGGAATTACAAGAAGCATTAGATAATTTGAGGTATATTACTACTGATTAATTTATTTATTCAATTGTTTATTAGGCGGGATAAAAATAATTATTTATTTCAGAGCACAACAAGAAAAACTTCGAGTTAAAAAATCTAAAAATTTAAGAAAAAGAAAGACATCAGCAAATAGTTTTTACACAACAACAAATGAAACAGATATTGAGAACGATGGAGTATCAGTTACTGAAACAGACGTCGATGATGAATTTTATGACTGTTCTGATGATGAAGTAGCCAATGAAGAACTCGAAAATGGGTTAGTTATTTTAATAATAATAATTATTATTATTAAAATAAAAATAAAATGAAATTTTTGTTTGCTGATATTTTTTATTTTGCGGATTTTTATTTTTATTTTAATAAATTTATAAATCATGAAGAACAAGATTATATATTTTAGTGATGTAGGACAGCAGGAGTAATGCTGCCATTGTTCGATAAACTGCTCGAGCTGGATATGAAAATTGAACAGGAAATATTTTACGATGAGGTACTCGACGAATTGCGTTCGTTGGCACTTTGGCATGACGACAATATTGAAGTCGCTTGGAGACTGGCAAGGGCTTATTTTAAAAATGCTTCTTTACTTACTGATACTAAAGAACAAGATGTTATATTACAAGAAGGTTCATTATTCTGCTAATTAATCAATCAATTAATCAATTTATTTATTCATTAATTTATTTATTATTTCAGGTATTAAATCTTGTCAAAAATTTCTCGATACTGATAATGTTGATCTCCACAAATATTATGCTTTACTTGTTGGTTTACGTACTGAATACTTACCAACTAAAGAAAAACTTGCAGCTGGTAAAGAATTTGAAAAACATGTTAAATTAGCATTGAAATTAAGTCCCGATGACGCTTTACTCAATCATTTACTTGGAAGATTTCAGTACAGCGTTTCAAGTTTAACTTGGTTTGAAAGAAAAGTAATTAAATATCTTTATATTATTAATATTATTATCAATTAATTATTTTATAGGAGCGTTCAAACGGTTTTTGAATCGAATTATTTGTAAATTTTTAAATTACTCGATTTGAATCGAAAAAATTCTGATCAGCTTTCAAATATTCAATTAATTTTTGAAAGTAATCAAAAATAAATTTTTTGTAGATTCGTGTCTAAAATCTAATTACCTTTGATAAAAATTTGAATTATTGGAAAAAATATTAAAATTTTAAGTCGTTTAAAATAAAATTTTGGAAGCATTTGTAAATTTTGAATAATTGGATACTAAAGTTAACTAACGTCTAATAATTTTTTGAATTATTTTTCAAAACGATAAATTAAAAGAAAAAAATATTTGAAAAAATTGCACTTATAGTTCTTTTAATTTTCTAAATGTGCATATTTTTATATATTTTTTTTTGTATTTGATTTGTTGAAAAAAAAATTGTTGATTGTCTGTCAATGTCAGGATCATCCATTAATTTATTTAATTACTATATTTATAGATTTGCGAAACATTATTCGGAGAAGCACCAAAAGCAACCTATGAAGAGGCAATAAAACATTTGGAGCACGCAGAGAATCATGTCAAGGTGCCCGAAATACCCAACAAATATTTCTTGGCACAAGCATATTTAAAAACAAAGTCCTACGGCAAAGCTATCGAATTGCTTAAAGAATTGAAAGATCTTCCAGCATGTAACAGTAAAGAAGAAACGATGAAATCCGAAGCTCCTAATCTTATATCAACATACTCTTCTTACTGTTGATGTCTACTTTACCTTCTCCTCTTACCCAACTACTTATAAAAACAAATGATAGTAAAGTTAGCAGACATCTGACAATTTTTAAAACTTTTTTAATAATAAATTTAAATGTTTATAAAATAAAAATAAAAAAATGCATGTTTAGAAAATTCAAAATTCCGTACATGCATTTTTTTAAATTTTATTGTTTTAATTGTTTATTTAATTTTTTTATATGTAATTAAAAAATTGTCGTATGTCTGCTATATTTACACTCATTTTAAACAATTCTACTTATAAATAATAATAATAATAATAATAATAATAATAATAATTGAAGATTAAATTTATTAAACTACGGCTTTGCGATACTGTCGCTGATCAGTAATTTTACTGTCAATACTTAAACCCACGGCACTGTTATATAATTTTACACAAATTTTTACTGTATAACAAAAAAAAATTTTTTAAAATCATGACCGCGTAAATGCGCTTTTTAAATAATTTTAATATTCTGACATTCCCATTAAATTTATTTTTAATACGTAATTTTTTAGTATCCAAAGCCCGTAAATAGAATTAAAAATACCAATTATTTGTGTAATAGTTACTAATTAAAATAATTATTTTAAATAGTTTAATTGTAGTGTAAATGGTGCTCTGATGTTTTATAGATTAAATATATTTTATTTATAATTGTAAATTAATAATTAATTAAAAACAATTGATATGAGTAATCATGAAGCTATCAGCTGTAAAGGCATAAATTGGTCTAATTAGTAGTTTTAATAATTTCGAAATAATTGTTTATACATTTTAAAAAATAAATCCATTGAATTGTACACGCAGTTCATTTTATTTAATTTTTTTTTTGTTAATGTATATAATTTAAAAAAAAAAAAAATGACGGAAGTATTGACAAGTCTTTTGTGGTGTATAATACAATGTGTATTATATATAAAGATCAATAACGGTCCACACAGCGAGGGTCCAGCATCCCTGCCACGAGATTTTCTCTCGAGGGTGAGTGTGTGTACGTTTGAGGGTCGCGAGATATAGAGAGAGGGGAAGGGAGAGACAGGCAGGCAGGAAGGAAGGTTGTGAATAGTAGGGGATGCTTTAAAATAGTTATGGGTGTGTGTAGACATGAGGAAGCCCCTCTGGTACTTTTGTACTAACAGTCTATAACTCTGGAGGGAAGCCAGAGGTTTCAAGTTTTAAATTTTATTACTCTGTTAATTTAGTCAACGCTTCAGATCTGTGAAATGTGGGACGTATTTTCCCTGTCGATGTTCATGTAAGTTCTTTCAATTGAAACAAAAACATTACGCTCTTAATTTATCGGTAATTAACAACCCTCGGTATTTTTTTAATTTTCAGGACATCAACAAATAATTTGTGATGCGTGGACTGGTGTACGGAATCTTGTACTGTGCCCTTTGGTATGGTAGCATAGCAGCAGGTTTCCTGTTCATCGCGTGTCCTCTTCTGCCCATACTGATACTCAGTCCTCCGACCTTCAGAAAATGCGGGGACTTGTTATTTTCCTGCTGGGAACTGTATCCTACAGTCAGTATTTTATTTACAACTTTAAAGGCCAGTTTATTTATTTATTTATTTAATGTAAAAATTGCTGTTACTGTCCAGGCACTGCTGGAGATGATCGGAGTAAAAGTTGTAATATCTGGAGATCACATCCTACCGAATGAGTCGGCAATAATGGTGATGAATCATCGAACGAGAGTCGATTGGAACTTCTTGTGGGCAGCGATGTATCAAGCCTGCATGCCAAATATCGCTGCCCATAAATTGAAATTTATTTTGAAGGATCCAATACGTCATATACCTGGTCCGGGTGAGTTATTAACTACAAGTAATTAAATTTTATAAATTTTATTGGGTTGTTGATAATAAAATGAACGTACCAGGTTGGATTATGCAGATGAATGGGTTCCTTTATATAACACGTAGGTGGGAAGAAGATAAAGGTCGTTTGTCACGGACACTAGACTACTTGATAGCATTAAAAAGACGTACGCAGCTATTGATATTCCCAGAAGGAACGGATTTAACAGCGAGCAGTAAAGAAAGATCTGATAGATTTGCTAAAAAAAATGGGCTGCCGTTGTACGAGTACACTTTACATCCAAAGACAACCGGTTTCAGTTATCTGGCGAGACATCTACAGCGTGCTGGATATCTTGATGCTGTATACGATCTCACTATCGGTTATCCGGACTACGTGCCGCAGTCGGAAATTGATTTAGTCAGTGGTAAAATGCCGAAAGAAGTGCATTTTTACGTGACTAGAATTCCTTCTGCTCAAGTTCCGGATGATGAAGAAGGTCTCAGACACTGGCTGGAAGAGCGCTGGCGGCAGAAAGAAGCGATGCTCAAGAAGTTTAACAAAAATAAGTGCTTCTGCGAAGACAACGAGGTCTGGCCGATGCCCCAGGGTATAGTTCTGAGCGCCGCTTTTGGGTTCTGGACGCTTTTGACTGGAGTGTCCGTTGTTATGATCATCACCTCGACTTTCTTTCAACTCTGGACTCTGGCGCACACTCTCTTGTTCATTGGACTATCGCTATTCAGCTCGGGGTTTAATCAGATAGAGATGGGCTGGTACTGGAGGTGGAAAAATATTTACTTACTGTCCAGATGAAAATTATAAAACGTATTGAGTAATTTTGGTAGATGAAATTTTATTTTTAAAATAAATGCACGTGGTTTTTAGTACTGTGATATTGATGTAAATAAAATATTTAATTTTTTCCTCTTAAATTTTAAATTTTAATTTAATATTTAAAAGAAAAAAAATTAATATTTAGGTCAATGTAATTAACTTAGATAATTGAAACCAAAAGTCTGTTACAAAACTGACAACTCAATTTTTTTAAAATCCAATCTAAAGTTTTTATAAATTATTTAAAATCATTAAATTCAAACAAAATAAATTTTAAAGTTTTTTAAAAATCTCTGGAATTAATGACTGTACGTTTTTTTTTTATTTTTTTTTAAATTTTACAACTTAATTTTAAATTGAAAATTTGAAATTGAAATTATCATATTATAGTGCAATTATCTTGGTGATTCAAAGTATTAAATAATAAAATGTAGTTAATCATTACTATAATAAAATACAAAATAAATATATATAAATATATCGCGTCAGAAGAATATATTTTTCTCAATTTCTAAAGTATATTACGAACTACGTAATAAATGAAGTGAATTCATGTGCCAAAGTATTAAGATAAAAAAATCTCAATGGAAAAATATCTTCTTTGGAAGATTTCAATTAGAGATTTAATTTTAATTATTACTATTACTATATTTACTGTAAATAATATATTTCATCAATACCAACAACACAACTTAATTAAACTAAATCAATTAACTTATTAATTAATTAAATAATTAAATAATCAATTACAAAAAAAACTATATCTTTGAACAGTTTACAAATTATTAGTAAATTTTGTCTGTAAATTTTTTGTGTACCTTCTCTATAAATAATAAGAAAAAAAAATAATAATAGATGTGTGTAAATCCTTGTAAATTAAAAAAATATATATTGAGTAAAAGACTACGGTCTTTATTTTTTTTTAACCACAGCCTCAATAATAATTAAGATATAAATTATTTTAATTATTTATTTTATTTATCAAATTTAAAAGACATCCATATTTAATTACAATTAATTAATTTATTTTAAATTATCTACATTAATTTTCTGTAGAATGGATTTATCGGGCTGGATATCGGACTCGGCTTGAGGACACCAGCAAGTGGTTTCCTGTTGGCGTCAAATGGAATCGCTGGGCTTGAGCGTAATTGTTTTATATATTCGGATGTGTTTTGAGCTGTATTACGTTGTAATACGATTTTAACACGTTTTTTTAAACTTGATCCAGTATCATTTGTCACTGGAGCCTCGACACTAGGCATCTGGAAGAAAAAAAATAACGACAAAAATTAAATTCAAACTCTTGATAAATTATTTTTAAAAATCTGTAGGCAAAACTACTCACTTGAGTTTTAACTTTTTTTAACGCAGGAAAGTGCGGGGTTGAGAGTACTGGAGTATTTAAAATTTTCTCAGGCTCAGGCTTGGGTGTAGA
Organism: Microplitis deprimator; assembly: GCA_964016945.1. NCBI lineage: Eukaryota > Metazoa > Arthropoda > Insecta > Hymenoptera > Braconidae > Microplitis > Microplitis deprimator. Next base: position 14,831,900 of record OZ024715.1, on the reverse strand, counting down.
TGGAGGTGGGCTAGCCGGAGAACCTGGATCCGGAGACTTGGTAACTGGAGATGTTGGAGTAGACGGGCATTCATTTACTGACACATCCCAACTATTATTGAAATCATATTTTATTTGTTTCTTCTTCTTCGCTATTCCAGAAGCTTTGAAATCAGCGAAGTCATCAATTTCATCAAACATTTGGCTCAGGATACTATTCCTCCGACTCTTTAATTTATTTATTTTTGTTTTTTTATCCTTCACTTGAGTTGTTTTTTTAATTGACTTTTTTAATTTCAATTCATCTTTCGCATCTCCGTTACATAAAACATCAGCTTCTTTAATTTTTTTTTTCTTCGTCATTTTTTCTGGAGTCTCATTGACTTCTTCTTCATCTTTAGCTACTTTTCGCTTCTTAGACTTTGGTTTCTCCAAATCCCCTTCATCATCATCATCAACATGTCCATTAGCATTAAACTCTATAACCCGTTTTTTTTTCTTCTTCCTCAGCAGCCGTAGCTTAGAGTCAGAGTAAAGTTTTTCTTCAAAAGCCAAAAATCGCGCGGCAGCTTTCGACGGATTGACATCTTTAGGTTTCTTCTTAAAAACTTCAACAGTTTTAACACCGATTGGCATTTCACCCTGCGACAAATCAGTGAATTCATAAATCAATTTCTTCACTTGCCGTCGAGTTTTCGCAATCGACGACGGCTGCCTCTTGTACTCCTCTAATAACTCAACAATTTGACCAGGATTAAAAGGCACTTGAGGTAATTCGACATCTACACGGCCCGCTCTTGGATCAAGAGGTTTTTCTCCTGATTTTTTACCCTCATCATCTTCAGCTCCACTCTCATCTTCATCTACTTGATCATCATCAACTTCTACTTTGGACATTGCATCGATACTTCCCATAGGAAAACCAGCCTAAAATTTATATAAATAATTAATAATAAATAAAAAATAAACAAAAATAAGAAAATAAAAAATTTACTTTTCTCCAAGCGTCAAATTTTTCCATGTAATCCATTCCGACATCAGATTGAAATATTAAATACCTAAATATATGTTTAATAACATGTCTAATTTCTCTATCATCACGCAATGATCCCAAATATTTAGCAAATGGTCTCAGTAATTGAGTAACTAGATCTTCATGGATATTACCCTCGCTCACCTAAAATTAATTAATTAAATAAATGAGTAATTTAATTTTTAAAAAATATAATAAATAATTTTACCTTTGCCAGTTCTTCCATAAAGACTTCAATGACATGGAACCTGAATCCTAGTGATCCTTTGTCATTTGACAAAATAAAATCAATTATATCAGCAAGACCTTTGACCCATTCTTCATTCCAAGACTTTTTTTTACAAATCAAAAATGTCTGACGGATTATTCTTCGGGCCAGCATTTCAAATTTATCTATTCTGTATTGATCTAAGCCGAACCATTCAGTAGACAAAGTGTTCAGTGCACATTTTGTGTACAGCAGAGCCACGTCTTTTGAATCAAAGCAAAATACCAATTGACTGATTGATTCCGCGTATTCTTCTTGCTCTAGAGGTTTGTCGGACATCCACATGCAATAATAGAGACCTTTCCATATTCTCATGAAATCTAATTCGGAGAATGCTGAAATTTTAAGAAAATAAATTAGCAAATAATTAACGAGTGTCATGATACTGAAGTTAGCCTACGTCTAATAACTTTTGGATTTTTTAAAAAACGATAAATTATAAAAAAAAAAATAATTAAAAAAATTGCACTTATAGTCTTTTAAATTTTCTACAAGTGCATATTTTTAGATTTTTTTTTTCTTTAAATTTAGTTGTTTAAAAAAAATTCAAAAATTTTTAATTGTCTGCTAACTTCGGGATCATATGAGTGTCAATGTAGCAGACATCAGAAAAATTTAAAATTATAAATAAATAAAGGAAACAAATTTAAAAAATAATATTTATAAAAAATGCACTTATTGATTTGAAAATGTTTTAAATGCGGATTTTTTAAAAATTTTATTTTATTGATTTATAATTTTAAATTTGTCTGATGTCTGCTACAATCATACTCATAATAATTAATTAGTTGGAGTAAAATTAAAAAAAAAAAAAAAAAAAAAACATAACATACCAATGGTACTGTTGGAACGCAATGTCAACCACGACCTTAACTTTTTCAATTTTTTCGCACGTACATTTTTATTATTACCCGCGAGTACTTGGGCGAAATTTATTTCTTGGGCTATCACTAGATTTTTTTTATACAGTGAGTTTTTCACTGCCATTATTGCTTACGTTATTTACTACAATATATAAATCATATATATTTTTAATTGTTAAATAAAATATTAATACGTCATATTTGTACCTTGGGTTTATGTACAAAAAATTATTTTTGTTTATTTATAGGATCAGGTTGTAGAAAAAAAATTATAAACAACGAGTGCTTGGGAGCAAACACGTGGGATACTGAATTATAACCTTCTAAGTTAATTTTCTACTTCTCTCATTACCCTCCAGTATTTTACAATTTTGAATAATCCACTAGCGCCATCTTTGTAATTTATTGTTGCCATTTTTACCAACAGTTAATAATAATAATAAAAAATAAATAAAAATCAACGACTTTCAGTTGAGTTTTTGTTTTTTTTGCTGATGTACACAAAAACAAAATGAATTATTTTTTTATTTTTTAAATTATTTATTATTTAAAATTAATTACAATGAGTTTTTCCTCTTGCATTAAATTGGTAAGTTAAAAAAACGAATGTGAATATAGCAGACATCCGACAAATTTAAAATTATAAATAATATTTATAAAAAATGCACTTATTAATTTTTAAATTTTTTAAATGCCCATTTTTTTTTAAATTTCATTTTATTTAGTCTATTTATTAATAATTTTAAATTTGTCTGATGTCTGCTACATTCACTCTCATTCAAAAAAAAATTATTATTTGAAATGTAAATAATTAATTTATTAATTAACTTTTTTTTTTTAATGAAGCCGACACACAGAACAGATAATTCACCAGAGAAAGATATTTCTTCACGTGGACACCTGGATAATGATAAACATACATATAATGAATTAATATCAATAGCCAATGAAGTATTCGGTCATGGGAAATGGAGTCATGCTGTCACTAGTCAAACTGTTGGTAAATAATTTAAATTTAAATAAACCAAATTTATATTTTATTGTTTATTTAATTAATTAATTATAGACTTCGTTGAATATGTCATGGGAAAATATTTAATTGGCTGTGCTGCATTTGTAAGAGTACAATTACCTGATGGTACTTATCATGAAGAAATGGGATACAGTAACGCTGAATCATCAGTCAAAGGTGCTGCTGTTTATGAAGCTAGAGTTGTAAGTATTTATCTGGTAATTTACCAATTAATTATTGGGTGACAAGGGTCAGAGATAAAGAACTTTTCTAAAGTAGTGGAGAAGGAAACGGAGCTCCTGGAATGGAGGAATGAGAGCGGGAAAAAGAGTTTTTTATTTGAAATTTTTTTTACTTGGTCTTGAAGATCCAAATATTGGAATAATAGACAATAAATTAGAGAATGAAGGGATCGTTGAATAAAAATGGTAATTAGTTGACTTCAATTGCAATATTTCGCTGCATAGTTCAGATTTATCAGGCTCTGTCCAATATTCCCTGATAGCCACATCTTGCTCAGCAAGTTTCTGGATAATACTTGCGTGCAAGTTGATGTAAATCCGCGGCCGTAAACTGAATGTAATTTCACAGAAAAACTTGCTGTCAATTTGAAGTTAAACTTTCAATCAACTTGACGTCATTATCTGACAGTAGCATTTTAAGTCAAATTGAATTCAAGTTACAGACAATCTATTGTCAACAACCGCAACTTTTGCTGTTAAGTTGACTTCAGATTCCGGCTGTAGCTTGGAGTTGACTGGCGGTTATGGTGGCTATCAGAGTTGATGTGTAAACGTTGGAATTGAAGTTTGCTGATTACCATTTTTATTGATCCCTTTATCCTGTAATTTATTATTTGAAATTTCTTTTTTGGACTGGGTGTGAAGAAATGGAGATGACTGAGGAAGAATTCGGAGCCTGGGTGTATCTCTGGATAAATAAAATCCATTTATATTTATTTAATTATTAATTATTAATATATTTCAGTCTTCAATAACAAACGCGCTGAAGAAATCTCTCCTCTGCTTTGGTGGCATTATTGAAACAAAAATAAACGAGCAAATATTGTCGGTGACTCATAAATCAAAAATACAAAAAACAAATGATAATAAACTGTCCCAAAGCGATCAGAGATCAAAGGAAATATCAAAAGTGTCAACAAGTAACTCGGTACCAAAGCCTTCTAGTTCTACAAATACAGACATAGAAAGTAAAAGTTTTAAATGAAATATTTAATTTTGTAATGTTTATTTAAATAATTTTTTTTAATTAACTAGACGTCAATTCTCCAAAAGAACGAGCAAAGAAAGAAGTTTTTAAGGAAGAAAAAAAAGATCTTTTAAAAGAAGGAAAAAAAGATGAAGTAAAAGTAATTAGCGGAGTGTCAACTACTACTTCTACAGTACAATTAATTAAACCTCCGTCTAAAAGTACGGACATAACAGCACGAACTACAGGTAAATAAATTATTAAATAAATTAATTTGTTGTTTTTTTTTGGTTTATTTAGTGACAAAATTAATTTTAATAAATAAATAATTAATTAGCCATGACAGAAGAAGAATTACGATTAGAACGTAAGCGTAAACAGAGAGAAAAACAAGAGGAGTATCGTCGACAAATGATGTTGAAAGGTGAAGTAGATGTTAAAGTTGACGACAAAGTACAAAAAAATCAGTAATTAATAATTAATAAATAAGATAATCGTGTTTACAATTTTATAAATAAGAGTAATTGATTAGTCGTTTGTAATACAACGGAAAAAGTATTAAATAAATTTTTTTATAAATTAAATTATATTGAATTTGAGGTTTTTTATTTTTTTTATCAGTTTTTTTCTATTACTTTTTTTTAGTAGTTTTGTATATCAATTACATCAGTATATGTTTGATTTCATATTACTGTTACATGGGTTTGTTTAAGAACTTCTATAATAATTGAGCACGTTGCAGCAGAAACAGATACGACGTTCTTTTATCGATATATTTTTTAATCGCGTCGTAATATTAATTTACTTTTTTTTAAATTTAATATCTCGATATGAATTTCCAAAATCTCTATTATTATTTTATTTGTAAACAATAATTTAAAATTTAATGGCATGGAAAATTGGTATTTAAGGAGGGAAGCTGGTCTGAGATACGAAAAAAAGAGGATATTTTTGTGATTTTTTTTTCAGAGTACATTCTTTATTACAATTCTTAAAATTTGTGACATTATTAAGCATCATTCCAAGGATGTTCTGCTAAATTTTCATAAAAAAATATTGAAAAACAAGCCAGGGGTAGTGGGGAGAGACGAGTCACCTAAAAAAAAAGTCTCCATGCCATAGGCAGGATAATTCATGACTGCCTCATCTGAAATCAAAAAACCAAAAAGATTTCTTTAGTCATAAGTTTATCTTAGATTTTAACGAAGGATTTTTTTTTCAATATTTGAAAAAAATATATAATGAATATTTTGTTTATTCCTTCGTTCAAATCCAAGATAAACTTATGTACTAAAGAAATTTTTTTGGTTTTTTGATTTCAAATGAGGCAGTCATGAGTTATCCTGCCTACAGTATGGATACTTTTTTTTGAGTTGAATTGTCTCTCCCCACTACCACTGGCTTATTTTTCAATATTTTTTTTTGAAAATTTAGCAGAATATTCTTGGAATGATGCTTAATAATGTCACAAATTTTGAGAATTTTAATGAAGAAGATACTCTGAAAAAAAAAATCACAAGTATGATCTTTTTTTTGTATCTCAGATCAGCCTCCCCCTTTAATAAAATAATAAAATAAAGGGCTACAATTTAAATATTAATTAATTAAAAATCCTAGTTTGATCAATCAATTTTGATTCATCGTCAAATCCATTTTCAATTATTTTTTTTTTATTATTAGTTTTATAAATTACGTATTTATATATAAATCCCTATCATAAAATCTTAAATATAATAAACAATATTTATTAATATAATTTAAAAAATATTACACATTCAAATATAAATAATAATAATAATATTAATTTTGATTAAGAAGGGAATAAATTTATTTATTATATTAATCAATTCATTCATTCGGATTTTTTATTATCAACGTATACAGATTTAAAAAAAAACTTTATTAATAATTAAAATAAAATATATATTTATATATATAAAACATAAAAACCTGTAATGCATAATTTTTTATACATCCTATCTAGTCAATAACAAATGAAATAATATATATTTAAACAAACATAAGATCTAACGATCTACAATCAGTGAGTTATTGGTAATTCATACGTTTTTTTTTATTTATTTTATCAATAAATCCATTTAGTGAGGATTTAAATTAACGTTATTTGTTTTACGTCCATCTGCTTTTATTTATTATTATTATTTATTATTTCCTATTTACAGGGTCGTCCTGATTTTATTTAAAAATTTTAATTTTATTATTATAAATCAAAAGATTTATAAATTCACTCTTAAATAATTTTGTGTAATGAGCGTCGTATCTTTTTGTTGGTTGTTTCATTTAAATACTCCACCAGTATATACTACACTGTAAAAAAATTTCGGATTAAATCTGGAGTGAATAAGGAGTTGACTCCTAACGGGAGTTTATTTAAATACTAAAACTCCTAATCGGATTTAAATAAAATTCAGATCATTGCTGAAAAAACAAACTCCCTTTTACTCCCCATGCGGAGTTATTTCTTCTAAAACTCCGTAACTCCGAGTGACAGAGTGAATTTGGATTTAAATAAAATTGGAAATCACTCCGAATTCACTCCCGATTTTTTACAGTGTACTAAAAACTTTTATATACAGCCCAAGTTTGTTATAAGCAACTTTCCCTTTCGCGGTTTTCGTTACTTTTAAATTCCTCCACTTTTTCACCCGCTCAAATTTCATATCTCGACGAGCGACTCGAGCATTTACATACACAGAAAAAAAGGATTTATTGGCGCAAGATTTATTTTGTAATATCAATTGAAAACAAAACTTTTTTTAGGACTTGGGAAAATTTCTTTGCTCAATAAAATTTCTTGGGTCAAGTAAAAATTTCCTTGGGACGAGTAAAAATTTTTTGCATCAAAAAATTCTTTTTTCCTGTACGCTACGCCCATATGTGAAATTTGAGCTCAAAATTGTGGTGGGCGGGAGCCTCTCGGATTTTTAAAAGAATTTTTTTCCTTACAACCCCTGCCGATTGCTTACAGCAAATTTGGACTGTATGTATGTATTATTTGTTTGTATGCATGTATGTATGTATGTATATGTATATGTATATATATATATTTATGTAGGTATACTTTTCATTTGATTAATTTGTCTGATGAAATTCGCCGACTCTATTAATTATAGAGACATGGCAATGACGTGTCTGCATGTACGTATTTGTTTTAAATAAATATATATGTATATTTATGTGTGTATTGTGTGTCTGTAGTCGTGTTATTGATTTTCACTGATGGGATCCTCTGCAATTGATAATTATTATTTACACTTGGATGGATAGGGTAGTGGCGGGGCTAAGGGGTGATATTTAATTTCGAATGGTTTATATCTGGTATATGTATGCATATATATATAATATATATTATATGGGATGAGTTACAATGTCTATAATGTAATAAGTGCAACTATTAAATAACTAATGGTGGTTAATCTAAAGTTTTATTGTTTTTTTAAATTCATTTATTTTTTTTCTCCAGCTAATATTTATCGTCGAAATATTACATTACTTTCCAACGTGTTTATGCCCTCGCTTTTATTTATTAACTGTTTTTCAACGTTAGTAAATCATTTCATTATTTTCTATCGAGGTCGATCACTTTCAAATTTAAAAAAAAAAGAAAAAAAATTAATAATAATCGTCGCTCGTTTATTTATTTTTTTTAAATTTATTATCATTATAAATAAATATATGGATGAATTTATTAATTCGTTACCCTGCCCCCTTTAATGCAATGATAATTATATAAATTCGTGTCTTGTTTTTTTTTTTTATTTATTATACTAGTTATTTACTGACAAACAACCGATACGTTTTATTATTTATTTTATTTATTATTAGTTTATTTTATTATTATTATTTTTTTTTTTAATTAATATACACGATCCTCGATATTGACTGCAGAAATATATTTGTCACACTACCGGTATTTGTGGTCGCCGGCGACTGGTTTTATTTTAATTTTGAAAAGCTTAAATTAATTTTTTTTTTATTTTTTCTTACTTTTTTTTTTAAATTACAAATCCGTCGTTCGCAATAAGTAATAACGTTTGTACAACGACAATCAATCTGTTAGTTACCCTTTTTTTTCTTTGTAATAATATTTTTTTCCACCGATTTTCATTCGTCAATTTATTTATTATCTTAATTTAAATTGTCTTACTTTATAGTAGCATGTAAATGAAAATGTATCACTTGGTACACACTATGGTATTTATTTATTTTTTTTTTTTTTGATTCATATAATTATCATACGGATTTACTATAAGAAACTTTCAGCCTCTGAGCAACTATCTCGTTTATACTCGTCATTGTGTGTTGTATCCTTAACCGATTCGAATTACGGTATTTCGCGGTAAATTACGGTATTTTACGATTCATTGCGATATTTTACGGTAAAGGTACGAATAATTCACCGTAAATTTGCGGCAGCTCGACGGTATTTTATGTTAAAAGTGCGGTAACATTGGGATATTTCACCGTAAAGTGAAATCTTTCACTGTGTTACGGTAAAAATGTCACCAATTGTGATAAATTGCCATATTCTACGGTAAGTTGCCGCAAATTGCCGTAAACTGCAGTAACTTTGCAGTAAATTCCGATACTTTGCGGTAAAATACAGAAATTTACCGTGACTCGGATCCGCTAGGGTAATTTGCAAATTGCATGTTTAATGTTTATCTTAATTAAACAATTACCTAATAAACACGCACAAAAGAGGGCCGTTTGAAAAGAATGTACAGAACGAGACAATAAATCACAAGGCTACAAAGTTTCACACATTATTTTATTAATATAAAGGAATCACTGACTGTTTATAACAAGTTTACTTTTTTTTCGATATATTTATATTATTTATATTTATATATATATTTATAGATATATAATACTTATAAATATAGATGCACCAAGGCATAAAAAGGCCGTGGCTATGCAAGATCCACTACTTTTGTCACTTCGTGGCGCGCGGTCTCTCCTCATTAATTATAATTATAATAATAACAATAATAATTATAAATAATAATAATATGTTTTACTAATACATTCGCACTTGATGATTTAGTCGTTCACGCCCAAAATTCGTTTGTGCTTACAGAGAAATGTTCCCGGAATTAATAAATTATTTATTTTATTTTTTCTCCGTAATTAAACTTTTTTATTTATTTATTTTTTATAATATCGTTGAGCAATCTATTGGTCACGACTCAGCATCGTACATTTAATATTTATTTATAATCTTGATTTTTAATTTATTTATTATCGATAATTTTTTATTAAAATCGTATATCGTATTAAGATAAATGACTGATAGATTGAGTTGCTTATAAATTTAATGAACGATATCATGATGATTTAAATATTATATAATATGGAAATGACCATGCTGAGCGTAATCAACATTAGATATTATTAAATTCCCATTTCTCACACCTTTAACTATCCACTACATATCAACTTGATCAGTTAAATCTCATTTTTTTTTTGTAATTTTAAATTAACGTTTTATCTTTTAGTATAAATTTACGTACATTACTCAAAGTCACACATCAATTCATTTTAGTAGTGTCTTCCTCCCGAAAGAGGTACATGGACCAGTAAGCGAAGTTGAATACGACAAACATGAAGGGGAAAGCAAAGCGTGAGATAACGTCAATTCTCGCGCTGCCTTGGGTATGACAGGTGAAGAGATCTCTGAAGTAGTTGGTGCAGGATTCCCGGCTCAGTCGTGAAAATCTCCGGAACAATTTCGAAGAACTGTTTCCAGCTGACGAGTTTAGGTTCGTCTTAGTCCCGGCGGTGGTGAGCATGGACGTCGACGGAGAGGGTGTCTCCATGCGCGACGACGCTGGCGATGAGGAACCTCTTGAAGAAGGTGGCATCCGGGAATTTATCGACAGGACTCCTGGAGAACCGTGAGTCGTCTCTCCCTCCTCTGTTTGAGTTGACGAAGTCGGCGACTGCGGCGGTTGCTGATGACGACGATGATGCCGCTGTCTGCTGTAGGTCTGATGATGGTTGTTGTTTATGTGCGGATAGACATGGTGAGAATGATGATTACTCGTGATAGTATTGCGCGAATGGGAACGTGAACGCGAGTGATGATGATGGTGTCTCGATGAGTGAGAATATTGGTAGAGATGGCCGCGAGCCACGTCTCTTGTTCCAAACGTTTCCTCGTTGGTTGGTGGCGGTGTTGCTGTTGTGATGTTGCTACCATTCATTCGTTCTCCGCTTCCTCCCGAAACAGGTACGTGGACCAGTACGCGAGGTTGAACAGAGCGAATACGAGGGGGAAAGTGATCCGTGAGATGACGTCGATGCGCTTGGATCTCGTCGGGAACTTGGACAGCCACGACCTGCAGCAGTTTTTTTTCGGCGGTTGCATCATGTGTACTTCGCACTGCCGGACCTTATCCATTGTCATTGAATCCTCCGGGTGTCGGACGAGAGGCTTCTGAAAGAAATTGACGGCTCTTGGTTTTCTGTTCAAAAGCTACTAATTTTTTTCTTTTACTAATTTAATATCAAAATTTATGTTGAAATTTATGTTTTTAAATTTTCATTTGATTTTACTTAATTTAACTTTTTTGCTTGTAACTCTCATTCAAATGACTCTTGTCCGATAAAATAATGATATTTATAGACGAAAAGGAAAAAAAAAAATACTTATCAAGATGTCTGTTAAACTGACCATTTGGAAATTGGTGGAGCTGTCGGCTTCAAGGAGCTCGGTCGTTGGATCGACGGATGACGAGTGCTCTATTTCACGGTATTTTTTTTTTAGGTTCTCCCGGTGCATGTCACTCCGCGAGGCATAATTAACCAGTGCAAACTCTAGCAGCGCACCGAATACAAAGGTCAGGCACACTCCTGTCCATACATCGATGGCCTTTGTGTAGGAGACTGGTGGCAGTGAAGCGTTTATTCCAGACGTTTGTGTGGCCATTGTCAGTAATGTTGTCACTCCTATCATTAATCACAAATAACATACACCATTTCAATTCAATTCTGTTATTATTCATAGTTCACTTTAGTTCATCACCCTTATCTACATATCTACATGTGTCCCTTCCCTTATTCATATTGATCATCTTTTACCATCTGAATTGCTTATAGATTTTTTATATGACAGATACATGTACAAGGTACAAAAGAAAAACTAGACGGTGAACGAGATCAAGAAGGGAGAGAAAAAGTAAAAGTTAAAAAAGCCACTTACCAAGTGACACTCGAGCTGGTACGGCGCTTTGATCTAGCCAAAAAGACACCCACGAGACAATAACTAACATACAACATGGTATATAAATTTGTATTAGATAGTAACTGAATTCACGTTTAAAAAGTAAATCCACTTTTAGGCAACTGTATTCGCCTACAAAAAAACATTTCATCGGGTAAACTCTTTATTTATTTACATTTAATAAAAACTTGTTTATTTTTAAATAAATATTACCTGTATTTGTTTTACTGTTACAGTAGTCAGTGAGATATTTTTCCAGAGTGAATCGTGGAAGGTGTAAATTTTTCACCACCTGGACGGGATCGCCCTCTTTCCAAACAAATACTAAATCGTCAGTCGTCCAACCATCTGGAATTAAATTGTTTTTTTTTTTTTTTAACTGACTAATAAGCAAGCAAATAAATAAATTTGTTAATACGTACAACTGGCCATTCGTAATGAGCAAGTTTGCCGATCTAGCGGATAGAGCTTCAAGTTCATCGGACACGACAGAGTCAAAGATATTCTAGACGGAAAAAAATATGTTGTGATATTTGAATGAATAAAAAAATGAGTATGAATTATTTATGTTTTGTTTACCGTATACTGTAGAGTACCGAGCCATGAGGGAATATTCGAATATATACATTTGGCATAATGATTTCATGAAAATGTCCTTCCTTTTCGTTTGAAAAAAAAAGATCCGGCATCCACACTCGCGTCGATTCCGTCAACGTTAAATATTTTAATCGCCCTGTCAAAGTTTTTTAATTAAAATTTTATATAAAAGATAAATAAATATACATGCATATATATTTATATGAAAATAAATTATAACAGCGTACCTCCGAAATCATTGAACTTGAGCCGCTCATCCAGCCATTGTTCTCGAAACGTCAATTGTACTGAATATTCCTGTCAACAAATTATTTTTATTAATTATTTCAGTGTTATACCCACATACCTTTGGTATTATTATTTTATATATTTTTTTTGAATACTATTCTATTGAAAAATGTTTTTTTTTTTCAACTAGTTTATTGTTACTTTATAAACTTTGTTTCTAAAAAAAAAAAATACTCTAATTGTTTATTTGACATTTAAAAATATGAGTGTGAATGGAGCAGACATCAGACAAATTTAAAATTACAAATAATTAAAAAAAAAATATTTATAAAAAATGCACTTATAAATTTTTAAATTTTTTAAATGTGCATTTTTTTAAAATTTAATTTTATTAATTGTTTACTCTATTTATTAATAATTTAAAATTTGTCTGATGTCGGCTACACTCACACTCATTTAAAAATTTAAATCAATTGTCTTTTGATATTTATAAAATTTCAATCACTGCCAATATTATATTTAATTCTATTAAAAAAAAAATTAAATACTAAAAAAAATGTGTAATATACATTTTAGATTTTTTAGTTTCGTTAATTCTCTCTCTCCGAATCAATATTTTTAATATGTATGACTTTTAAAATAAATGGTTTCTATGTCGACTATTTTGATTAATAAATAAATTCCATTAGCAATAAAATAAAAACTATTTCGGTTATTAAATCAAATAGTACGTTTGTACAGTAAGTGAATTTAATTAAGTAAATTATATGTAAATGAATTTATAATTAAACTACTGAAATTAATAAAATATTTTATCGTTTATTTATTAATCAATTGGACATACGAGCGATGGCAATTTAAAATAAAAAACAATTAAAACAAATACTAAAAGCGGCGGCATGTATAAGCATTTGTGCCAAGACTAAGAGGATTTTAGTGGAAGCATGTTGATAAGTATTTAATTGCTCACGATGCACATAAACTAATAAAGCAACTAATATATATATGTATATATAAATATATATATATATATATATTTGTATATATTATTCATGCATATTAGCTCACAGATTTATCTCGAGTTGTCAGCAGGTAACTTTCGTCTCTTCTGTTTCAGTTAGTGTGTGATTCCAATAAATATAAATCTTGTACTTAACAAACCATCTCATTCATTTTCTAACAAATTTTTTATTTAAATAAATATACTTGCCATTTTTTTAAGATTCATCACATTAATTTTTAAAAAATCTGCTTTGAATAATAATAAAAAAAAATTCAATTACCATAACGTCATCAGTAAGAAAAATTGCAATAAATTTTCAAAAACATCAAATATTGAAATTTCATACACGGAGAGAATTATCTACAAATTTTACTGGTTGTAAGTAAAATTGGGCATGGATGAATAATTATTTTTCCGTTTCTAGATGGTGTTCAACTATGGGGTGAAAAAAACCAAATTTCGAGTAATTTTCAAATAAAAAAGAAACTAGTTTTTATTTTTTCCGAATTTATTTTGTTTTTGGCCCAGGTCTATTCTAAGCTGTAGGGTAAATTTCATCAGGAAAATTCTCTCCGCGACTACAAAAATTTATTTTGAACCAGTCATCATGACCGAGAGGTAAGTAGGCTACCGTTCAAACTTAGTAACCGGCCAGACGTGGGTTCGAATCCCAGTTGGCCAAAAAAATCGGTTTCCTATACTGAGATTCGGCCCACCGCTGACTTTAAAAAGTCCAAGTCCCAACAGTTTATAGTCGCTAAAGACCCTGGCAGTTAAAAAGCGACTAAGTAAAAAAAATTTAATTTGACGTTATAGAAATTGTTGAAAAAAAAAATTATACTTAATCAAAAAATTGGATAGAAACGCACCAGGTTTCCAATAACTCTGTAATATAAGGGATGAATTCGCAATTTTTTTTTGGCAAAAATCCACCGCAATAATCCATTAGTCTTAAAAACTATTGACGTGTATATATATGTGCTCTACCTGTAATAACACTTTTTACTAGACAGACGCATAAAAAGTTTAAACTTAATATTATGCTTGATATCTGCCAAATGTATTCCTCTGCAATAAATCACATGGAAATGTATATATACCATCCCTTTTTACATATATTTCCATCTAAATGTTTCCAAGACTCGTTAAAAACCAATCGCAACTCCTATATCATTATTTTTATTATAAATAATAAATATATATATACCATATAATGTACCATGCAGTCACCTGAGTTTAATGTTAGACAAATATATATTTCCTCAGCATTTATCCATCAAAACGGTTATTTCATGCTTATCATCATAATTGCTCAATTTTTATTTCACCAAACAATTATACATATATGTATAGACAATTTAATAATAACAATAATACCTAAAAATTATTTAAAATATTCTATATCACATAATATAAAATATAGTAGATATATTTATTATTATTATTATTATCGTTATTTAGCTATCTGGCACATAATTAAAACACACACGCTTTCAAAACAAATTTTTCGACTTTCAAAAATTTATATTTATATGGAGATTTTTTTACGCCGGACACAAAACAGATTAGGCACAGACAGCACATTCTCGAAATATTTTTTTTTTTTTAATATTCGTTTTTTTATAAATTATCAATATTAGTATATATGTTAGATAAAAATATTAATTAATAAGCTATAAATGCCCAATAAAGGCGTGTAAGAGCGTGAAAGAGTGCATGTAGTTTCATAATGTGTTAAAATAGTGTATATGTGTTAAAAAATATATATATTATACGTTACTTTTTAAATTGGGTAGAATTGCCTATTGGCTTTTTTTTTTTTTTTTTTTTTATTTTAATCGTAATATTGATTATAGAAAAGCATTAAAGGCTAATCTGAACTGCGGCGTTTTAAGCGTAGGAAATTGTTAATTTTTTTAAAAATATTTTCATAATGATATGTATATATATATCCGTATAAAAAATATCGTTCAAAAAAAGTTCTCAGTGAACTTCCGAATTTGGAAAAATTCTGAACTTTGAGTTGATTATTTTTGAAAGAAAAAAAATTTTAATCTCCGTCTTGTTCCTAAAAAATTTTTGCACTCAAAAAATATTCAAATTCTTTTTTTTTCATGTTCTTCATACCAGCAAAATTTTCAAGGAATTATTTTTATTCAGAAAAATTCACCGGAAAAGTATTCAGAAATTTTTCTTTTACTTTTGAATGCCTTCGAATTTCAAAAAATATAAACTCAAAATTCCGAATTGTCTCAAATTTCGAAGCTTACGTTATGAGCTATTTTGAAAAATTTTTAGTTTTTTTTTATACTTGTATATATAAATATATAGTAATTAAAATAAATGAACACGTGTATAGTGCTTTAGGTGTTTATTATTAATTGTTATTATAATTATTATTAAAGTGCTTGATTAATTACACTGTACACTGTACCATAACGAAACGTTCAGAAGAATATTATTGCCAGTAATTATAAATTAATTTAATTAAAGTTTTAACGGTTATTTGTTTTTCTTATCACAATAAATAGTTCAACGATTTTAACAGCGATAAGCATTATTATACAAGACAATAAAACAAAAGGCAGACAATTATTAATAATTTAAATAAATAATTACATTATTGTCGAATTGCTCATTAGTCATGTTCTATATTCGTGGGGTCGAAATTTTGAAAAAAAAATATAGCGGGGATGAACAATATATCAGGACGATAGGCATTTATGGTAAGATGAGAAGATATACATATATATGTATATAATAATAACAAATATATAAATTTGATATGAGTTACAAGAAAGTACAGAAATCGAGTAGATAATAGGGGATGAAAATGAGACTTATATGACGATAAAATGATTAATGAATTGAAAAAAAATAAAAATGACATTGAGCGAGCGGATAAATTGAATGATTATGATTGAAAGATATATATATTTATAAATCGTGGTTATAAATGAATGAATACATATAATTTAATTTATCATATGAGATTATTATTGAGCATGATTTTCCAGCATGCATTGAATATTAATGAAATTTATGAAAAAAATAAAAAATTCTTTGATGTTGGATCCGAATTTCCGACAAAGATAAATCGTATATCGTGCAACAATTACGGTAATTACCAAAGAAATAATAACTTTGTTATTGGTTTTTAATTTGGTAATTGATATTCGATTTAACGACCGGGAAAAAAGCTTTAACGGTGTGTTAATAAATATAAGAGCAGATTCCACATATATTTTTTGACAAGACACACGAGGTTATTTATTTAGTAATATACAGCCAATCAATATCAGTCAATCAATCAATCACTCGACAATCAATATGCATATATATCTATACATAAATAAATAAATAGATATACATACATATATGTAGTTAAATACGTTTATGCTGATTATAATACATGACAAGTAACGACATTTAAAATTGAACGTTTGACTGGTAGTAGCAACACTGCATCCACTGGTTGCGCGACAGTATATTTATTATATATATATTTTTTATATATATATAATAATAGTAGATATTAGGGTGGCAATATTTTTTTGACTTTTTTTCAATAAATATTTTGCATTATGAATTTAAACCAAAATTGTCTTAGGATTAGAATTCTTGGAAATTTCTCGTCGCAGAAAATTTATTTTTCAAATTCCTATTGCAAAAAATTATTTTTTTCTGTGCGTGAAAAAATGTTAAATTGAAGTATTCAAAAATTTATCTTCAAGTTTCGAGTCATCAAAAAATTTTCTAGAGCTCAGGAATTTTTCAACTTTCGAAAGTCAACAAAACTCAATTTTCTTTTTCAAAATCTTTGGTTTTTCAATATTTCAATCTTCTCTATATATTTATTTTCAAAAATTTTATTTTTTGTTCTTTTTCAAAAATTCAAAAATTCCTGAATGATCTCCAGAAAATTTTTGATGACGAAACTTGGAGCTGAGTCTTTGAATACTTGAAGTTACCATTTTTCCATGTGAGAAAAGTCGAAAAAAATTTCCACCCTAGTAGATACTGTTATATTACGAGTACAGTAACAGAGAAGTGCAAGTTTTAACGAATCATATACACGTGACGTTAATTATATATAGATAATACAATGTGTGGATTATTATAGACTGTAGGCCTTGTTTTTTTTTTATTGTTGTTGTTTTTAGTTGACTCACCATTTTATAATCATCTATTTTGCTGATTGATCGGAGAAAGATGTTGACGTTGACAATTGTCGGGCCATCTAATCACGTTGCCGGAACAGAACAAAACAATCGGATTATTAAATCATTATGAAGGAATATAGGATTTATCTTTTAGTAGTCGTTGTTGTTGTTGTAGTTGTTGTTGTAGTTGATGTATTTGTTGATATTATTGATATATAAATATATATTGTTTAAATTGGTTTGTTTCTTTGCTTAAAAAAAATTTCAAGGAAGATTAATTCTATAATTTTATAAAGTGATATAATAGGAATAATAAAAAATAAGAAGTGTGACAGGATTAAAACGTAGGGTAGCATATGCTCGAAAAAATGAGTGAATTTGGTGAAGAAAAAATGATATATGATCAATATAAATTCCGGTTTGTGCATTTTACCGCTGCTGATTTATTTTATTTTATTTTTATTGCTCCGAGCTCTGTTTTATTATTTTTAAATTCATAAATTCACACGCACATATATACTCATGCTCAGATTCCTTTTCATATGTTATTATAAAAAATATATATCCCCTTCACGCTCTTTACTAAATCACGCGAGAAAATCCGCTTTTTAATTATCATACTCTTTTATTCTTATTCCAAGGGATTATAAAATTTAATAAAATGATAGCATAATTTATACGGTTATATAATAAAATATATATAGACAGCTCATTGTTACACAAGAGCACCAACAAGTACTCAAAATTTATCAAGCATATAATAATAATAATAATAATAATTTAATTAATTATGCAACAGACGTGTTAAATAAAAATCCAATTACGTTCCTGTATTTGTTTGAAATAAAAAAAAAAATTTCCGAGTTTTTCTCTCGAAAGTTTGACTCGTACAAGTCTTGGAAACGAGAGCCATCGTAGAGCTAGAAAACTTTTATTAAATATATTTATCATGGCGTCAGTACATTGTCATTGTTGTACCAAACTATTACCTCAGTGTATAATAGTACACACAGTTGTATAACGCAAGTGATGTAAAAGGGTTTACTTGCAAGTTCTTGCTTTGGCCCAACCAGATACGCATACACAAGCATTGTCTATTAATAATAATATGTGCACACATAGTTTTTTTTAAATATCTAAATATAAATGGATATACACGGAGATAAATTTACGGTAACAATTACAATATTATGGTAGTAGTTATCATATCGTATGGTAGCAGGTTTTTTTTTAAATGTCGATTATAGAAATGGCGCCCATACTAGTTATGGTAATAATTACTATGTCATGATGGTAACGATTACCATAAAATTCAGAATTTTTCATATTACGGGAATCATTACCACAATATTTATAGTAATCATTACCATAATATTTATAGTAATAATTACCATAATATTTATAGTAATCATTACCATAATATTTATAGTAATAGTTACCATAATATTTATAGAAATCATTGCCATACTATCATACTAATCATTACCATAATATTTATAGTAATCATTACCATGATATTTATAGTAATAGTTACCATAATATTTATAGCAATCATTGCCATACTATCATACTAATCATTACCATAATATTTATAGTAATCATTACCATGATATTTATAGTAATAGTTAACATAATATTTATAGTAATCATTACCATACTTTCATAGTAATCATTACCATACTATTTATAGTAATCATTACCATAAAATTTATAGTAATTATTACCAAAATTTTATGGTAATGTTTACCATGATGTATAGAGTTAATTCCCATACTTACCTAGGAACTGTTCCAATGTAGAAATAGGATTCATTTATATGTGACTATAGACTATTCCCACGAGTATGGTAATTATTACCGTAATCCATTACCATGCGATACAGAAACTTTGACAATAATTCTAAAACTTCCCATAGTCATGGAAACATTTCCCGGAAATTATGGGCGTACATCCCATAACTCCAAGTAATTATAACCATAACAGTATGGGTTGATATTTCATAAATGCTAGGAACAGTTACCATTATTTTCTCCGTGTATACGCATAGTAGATGCGAGCTAAGATTTATGACAATGTAAACGCGAGATAATATCTTAATCCTAACATAACAAAATAACAATGATTTATATATATATATATATATATATGTATATATTCATACATATGTATATATATGTGTACGTGTAGATGCCTTTGGTTTATCTATTTTATTTTCGTTGACTATCAAAACTTGTTATTAAACTTTTGCTGTAACTTACCAAACAATTGTAAATCCAGTGCATACTCTATATTCACACACATTTATTTATCTATTGACATTATTCCCGTGCATATTTTTTACTATAAATTTATTGCTTTTTTTTTTTTCCTTCCAATGTTCACTACAGTGTAGTGTTTTTATAAACATTCTGGCTGTTATTTATTTATTTACTTTTTTTTTTATAATGCAGTAAATTTCATTAATTCAAAAGCGCGTAATAACAATAATAATATTTATAGTCTGTATAGTTTAATGTACAATTTTATTTCCTGTTTAAATGTTAAGTTTTATTGTATCATGTTATAATAGTTTCAATTACGAATTATTTTATTATAAGTCACAAGTTATTACTTATTTAAATTGTGTACAGTTTTGTATTTTATTTAAATTGTATTGTGTGCACTCAGTTGTCTTAGAAAAAAAAGTATTAAAAAAAAGCCAATGATAAAAAATTTAATAAATATAATTAATTAAAAATTTAATAAATACAAAAGAGCAATAAATATAATATATATATGGATATATATTTCTACTGAATAAAATTATCTACTACACATTAGCATTTTAGCGTTAACATATTATAAAACGAGCAATTAACTCTCAGTATGATGCAAAATTTAATTTTATTTAATAACGTTAATTTATTTATTAACTGTCACTCTTTTAAATCATTATTTTTATTTATTAATTTAATGTCAATTTAACAAACCATCATACTGTTTGTCAATTTCATTTAACATAAACTGCTTATATTATTTTATCACACCACAATACTTTAATAATAATAATACACGGAGAAAATTTACCATAAAATTCAGTCGCAGTTTGGTAAAGCTGAAGCCAACTAGCGCCTATGGGACATTTTACGGTTCTCTTTATAAAATATTGTCTCAAAGCATTCTATAGACATATATTTTATAGGAAGTACTGTAAAGTTTCCCCTCGTCCCAGCAAGAGAGACCTCGGGTGTTTTCGGCCTTTACTCCCACTCTGGACGTCCTACAAAAGTCTCCCACTTTTCCTTGCGCATGCGCAGGCCAGGAATAATCGGTAGTGGGGGTGATTCGAAGTTCATTCTCTCTCTGGGAGAAGTTGGACAACCACTGGCGCTAGTTTCTCCAACTTTACCATTGGCACTGTAATTTTCATTTAAATTTGAATCTTAAGCTTCACAACGAAATTCTCTCCGTGTAATAATAATAATAGAAAAAAATATATAAATAAAGTGTATAAAAAACATGAGAGAGAAAAACAAAGTGTAGGTGTCAAATACATATTAAAATCCAAACAGTTTCAAAATGGATAAACTATAATGAAAAAACGGTCGAAAATATGTTATTGTATATAAATATTTAGTTAATATACACAGTAAAGATATTTAATTAGTAATTACAAACACCCAAAACGCGTGTGCATATATATGTTTCT
Organism: Microplitis deprimator; assembly: GCA_964016945.1. Lineage (NCBI taxonomy): Eukaryota > Metazoa > Arthropoda > Insecta > Hymenoptera > Braconidae > Microplitis > Microplitis deprimator. The sequence goes on along the minus strand of OZ024715.1, from coordinate 14,810,611 downwards.
GTGATTTATATATATAAAGACTTTTGGTTTTAAAAATACTATTATTCGATTATTATTTTGTTTGTTAACTTTTTATTTCAAACTTACCATAGTTACGTCATCTATTTTTGAGATACTTCGAACAAATATGTTGACTTGGACATATGCAGGTCCATCTAACATGGCAAAAACAGAACACACAAATAATTAATCAATCTCTATTTTTTTAAATTAGTTGCTATTATTATTCATCTGTGAACGTGTATGTTATCATTTTTTATTTTTTTTATTAATCCGTATGTTATCGACCTGTTTATCTTCATTATACTCTATCCACCCAACACTTTGTACACCAACACATCCTCTTATCCAGCAAACAAACAAATAAAAAAAAAAAAATGAACCAAAAAAAAATTGTTGATTTAAAAGAAATTCAAAATAAATGTGGTAATGTTTTTGAAATGATAAATATTTGACAGCTTAATTTTCTTTATGTGCAATCAAAATTTAAGTGACAAAGTCACATAAAAACCTGACGCAGTAACATCTCACGTATTTACCGTAACTATTTTACGAGCTCACAAATTTAAAATAAAACCCAACGCACTGATTTTCCCATAAATTTACAGTTCCCAGATTTTGAATAAAATTTTATTTACATTCACCACTCGCTCATATCAATATTTATATATATTTTCTAGTATTATTATTGTTATTAATCGCATTATATTTAAAAATATGACCTGGCAGGTCGCACAAGAGACATGGCAGTATAATAGATGTTTGGTGATATACCAGATGCATGCAAAAGAGCCCTATTTGAATTGTAGCATATATATGGCATATTGATACGTTAACCCGTTGGAAACGGGCGTGCATTTGTGTACACCACTGATGTATACAAAAGGATTCCGAAGGGCAACCATTGTATCGTCACTCCATCAATAGTTTTGTATGCCATCGCTACAGAAGCTGTGTACGTGCTGTACCGTCAGACTAAAAATACTGACGGCAAATAAGTTGACGAGACTTGTATCGCTGTTTACATTTTTTTCGTCTATTTACTTTTCATTTTACGGAATAAAATAAACATACAGCTAATGACATATCATTCATATTATTTTTATCAAATATATGCCTGCCTGGCATATATACGATGCCTTTTAATTGGGAAATCAGTGATTACTTTTTTGGCATCCACTGAATACCCGGGTCAAAAAAATTAAATTTGAATTTTTTGGCTCAATTTTAAGTCAGCTGAGCCAAAATCAAAAACTTGTCTTTTTTCACTTAAATTAATAGCGTAGACGTCAAATTAGCCAAAGGCAAGTCAAAAATTTATGAAAAATACATTTGATTTTTGATAACGGCCTACTTAGTATCTACTTAAGTTAAAAAAAAAGTCAAATTTTACTTGGTTTTGAACAAGTTGACTTAAATTTTACTTTTTTGACTTAAATAAAAACTAAAGACGTCAATTTAGTCAAACACAAGTCACAAATGGATGACAAATCCGTTCGATTTTGACTTCATAGTATCTATTGAAGTCAACAAAAGTCAAATTTGAATTTGTTTTGGCAAAGTTGACTTTAACTTGAGTCAAAAAAATCAAATTAAAATTTTTTTTGGCATCCGTTGAATATGTGATGAAAATCCCACATATTATCAATTGCATGCTACATTGTTATCAAAATAATTTAATTGTTAAAATGAATGTCGGTGATTTAATTATTGAATATTTATCGGAGATTTAAAATCTATTTATTATAAATTATAAATAATATAATTATTAAATCATTCATCATACTCATTTAGCAACGAAAATTGATAAACGTATTTTTAAGACGATTTATAAACGTAGTGATTTAAATCGTCGGTGTATTTAATATTTAAAATTTGATGGACTAGCAGAGAGATAAATACATAAAATATAGTAATAAATAATTATATAAAATACATGTATATTTAATTTATAAATCTTTTGCAGACTTACCTGAGCAAGTCAGCTATCGAAGTCGCGAAATGACATTTAATATTTAAATTATTGTCAATATATATATGATAATTTGCGAAGAGATAAAAACACGCTGTAAGTTTTGTAATAACAGAGCCGAGCATTGATGCAAAATAAAGATAAAATGTATTTTTAAAGAAATAAAAAAAAATAAGACGTTCATAGGGAGATGAATAGGGAAAATAAGGAGTGAATATATAAATAAAAAAATGAGGATAACAGGGATATGATGAAGGAAATGAGGGTAAGAGATGGAGGAGTGTGGGCGTCACACCCGTATTGAACGTGCAAAGATCTGTCGAAAATGCGCTTGCGCGCCCTTTTAGATCGCCACATCGTGGACACGGATAATATATATCTATTATATATTAAATATATATATACACCCAGTTTATTTATTCTCTAATATAAATATAAAAGGATTCAACTCCTTCCTACTCATATCAGTCCTCAGTACTCGGTATAAATATAATTTTGTTTTTACAATAAATCTCATATTTTCCCATCCTCAATTTATGATAATCCTCAAAAGGATATTATTTATTGGCCAATTAATAACTTTAAGCAATTACGATAATTGTACGAGCTGAATCCTTCCCTGGAAACAATAGCATGTAAGAATACTTACAAAGTATAAATGCAAATGAGAAAAAAAAATAAATAAAAAGAAGAAATTTTAGACTAAGTAAAATATATGAACAAGAGTAAGTATTTGGTTTGAACGTCGCTGAGATAAAATGAAGATAAAAAGCTATATAGAAATGCCTGGCATGCCTGCACCTATAGAGTATATATATATATAGAGATATTGACATATATACATATATATACATATATTTATATAGGTATACTATACAGAATTCTAGTGGACTGGATGATCGATGGACTCGTGAAGATGCTCGAGGGTCGTACGAATAGCGTTAATTTGTTGACAAAACTTATGTATATTTAAGTCAAAATAAAATTATTTTATATAAATATAATAACAATAATAAAAAATTTATAATAATAATAATATTCGCAGCATGCGATAACGAGACTAACCTACTTGCGCTCTTCTACATTTGGCAGGGATTTTAATTAAAATATTTAGAGGCATAGAGAGACGATTTAAATTAACCGCGATAACTTAATAATTTTTTTTTCAATACAACAATTTTTGACTTAAGTGCTCGACATCAGATTTGTGCGAGCACTGGCTTTTTTTTTTTTTTTTTTTAATATACTTACCATCTTGATGTCACTAATTGTCGCAATGCTTCTTACAAACAGGTTTACCCGGACAATGGCCGGCCCATCTAAGGGCAAAAACAATACAGCCCCTTTTTAATCAGTTAAATTTACAATGCTAGTCATCAATTGGCTATTTTATTTAATTTAATTCAAATTTTCAAAAAAATTTAACTAGTTCAAGTCTCTAAATAAAAATTTATCATTACCTTAGACTTTAATATTGAAAATAAGAAACTAAAGAAAAATATAAAATATATAACGTTATTTACATTTATAAAATATTTCAAGTCACAGATGCGGTATTCGTAAAATATTTTTACCGGGTCTAATATATTTATTGCTGAGCTACTGATTAATTTATTTAATGGTAAAATTTATCATCGCCCCTCACTCAATTTATTATACAAAAGTTTTGATGCATACGTAAATAATTTATCGGATGAAAAAGCCTCTTCAGAGGAGCTTTAATTCATAAAATCAATAAATTTATCAGGAGAAAAAAAATGGTTTAAAAGACGATAATCAGAATAATACATCATGTTCTGGATAAAGCGTCAGATGTTAAGTAAAATTTAATAGTCACATCCATAAAATAGTAAACTGAGTTAAACTGTTGGTGTGATTAGTGTCACGAGTTTAAACGCAGTTGGAAATGACTTAATTGACAATTAAATTCCAATCACCCAGCAAAACAGTTCCAAGTAGTAACGCCGATTAAACTAAACTTGTAAAACAAAAAAAAGTTTTCATCAAAACTCGAAAAATTTTTAACTTGTCTCAATAATATAAAACGAAAAACGAAAAACAAGAACAAGGATGCTAATCATAATCACAATAGTAACAATAGAAGACAAGACAAACATATAAAAGAGCCAATTATAAAACTGTCGCGTTAGACAACTGAAACTAAATTACCCAAACAATTTATTCAAAGTTTAAAATAATAAATTGTTTTCGCCGAAATAATTGAGTAAAAAAAAATAGGGGCAACAAATCTAGGATATCGTTTCTCACAAACGAGCACTCTGTCGTTATTTCACACTGTCCTGGTGGATGTTTACTCAGAACCAGGTTTATTTGTATGTTATATTTGCTCATAATTTGCAAGGGAAATGCATGGCATGACGTGGCACGAACAATATCCTCGAAATCTCCAGCTACTGGTACTCAGCTCCTGGTTTCCGCGACGCGGGAGTGCTCGATAAAGGTGAGACACGTTTTTAGTACGAGACTCGCATATCCACACTTTTTTATTTTTCTTTTTGACTCTTTCATCCTTTAGCGTCTCCTTCCACTCCCACTCCCACTTCCATTTCCTCTCACCCTAGCCCACAATTCCTACACGTTTATACTATTTCATTTTGAACAACACGCGTTTCTACCTCAAACTATCCCCATTTGTGCATTTAACTCTTTAAATTTATTATACTATTCCAGCTGTAATAACAATAATGCTCTCTATCCACCAATTTAAGTTAATTCATGATCAACAATAAAATAAACTTTAAATTATTTTAACAATTTCGTAATGTCAGGATAATAACACACATTTGTAATGGGGGCTGCAGGAATATAGAACACGATATTAATCTAGCCTTTTATTTTTTGCGAAAGTATGCCTCCAGATTGCATCGCGTGATCTAAATCTAAATCTAAAATTATTTTCTCTAACACGGAATAGCAATAATTCATATTTTTATTTTATACAGCCTGTTATAAACGTGTTAGCCACTCTATGTAAAACATTGATCGTGTAAAAAGTCTTTAAACATTGTCGTATTTTTAAATAAAAAACATTTTTAAATGTACAATGTTAAATGGTTGTATCACCAGCAAACGCGGCTGATGCATGCGAACAAGACATTTGAGGCTTCATACTCATAAACTGTCCATTTTTTATCCCACCCAACGCGAAATATAACAAAAGCGGTAAACGTTGACGTAATAAATTACATGTTCCACAACATGTATCGGTAAAAAATTTACGTACATCAGTACGTGGGTTAAATAATTGTCCATATTTGGGTAGAAAAATTTCAAACCAAAACGATAATAAAATTTTTTCGCGGTCGAAAAAAGCTCAGGTGAACTCAAGGCTGAAAAATGGCCGATTCTTAGGCCTGGAAAAAATCGAAAATATGCCGACTCAATTTATTGGCCAATTTTCGGTGTTTATTAAAAATACTAAAATTTCGGCAGATTTTCGGCAAAATTTCGTCTTCTTTCATTAAAACTCTACGGCTTCAGTGAGATTTCGGCCAAATTTCGAGCTCTTTGAATAAAATTATATGATTTCGGCTAAATATTTTTACCCGGGTAATTATTCAGCGATCATAACAATTTAAAATTAAAAAATTTCCTCTTGAATATTAAAACTCATTGAAATTAATACAATAAGCGCTCTCTGAACTTTTTAACCACTGGATTTATTATTCTTAAATGAATTAATAATAGTAACTAAACACCAGTAAGTGGTTACTCTTACGTCCGACGGTTATTGTGTAGAGGAATTATCATTTTTTGTTGGAAATCTAGGAATTATTTGGACAATAATCTATTTACCTGTTCCATTCTCTCCACTCGGTCGAATACGAGCGTCGTATTTTTTCTCCCCGAGAATGTCGTCCAGGACTTCCTTCTCCTTCTCCCGGTAGTTGACCTTTCCCGGTGAGCATCTGGAAATAAAAAAATATAAAATATAATAAAATCTCTCAACACTGGTGACATTTAAATTCGCCATTAGACTGCATATTACTTTTAAATACTCGGGCTCTAAAGCCCCTGGAGTTAAAAATAAAATACTCGATCCAGATCGGAAATTAATTTTCATATAATAAACTTACTTACATATATATCTATATATAAGTATATGCAATTACCGGTTGAGCATTTACAACGGCTTAATTATATCTGTCGTACAGTAGACGGGCAAGAGATCACGACTCGCGAAGTAAAAAAGAGAGAGAGAGAGAAAGTCGGCATTAAGTTGAATAAAGCCTGAGCTTTTCAAGAGAGAACCCAAGAGAGCCTCATTCTCAACTTGTTGACGTTGTTATCGGACATCTCTTCTTTCTGTCCTTCTTCTTCTAGGTTTTTATTCTGGTTTTTTCTTATTCTCCTTTGCTGGCTCCATTATATCTAACTGTTTTAATGAGTCTTATGCTACTACATGCACACCAGTACATCAAGAGAATCATTAAGTCTTTGTGTTGCATTTTCATATCATTACATTACATTAAATATTATTATTATCATCATCACAATATTTTACAGACCATTCTCCAATTACTAATTTAACAACATAATAAAGAATATCCCGTTAGGTGTCCAGTTAAAACGAGCTCTCCTTAAATTAAACGCAATTACATAAATAATTTTTAATATATTTTATTGTTGAAAATAAAAAGCTAAAAAAATCCAGCAAGTAATTTGAGGTTTCTTTGTTTGCATAATGTACATTGTTCTATTTTTCTTCTTTCATTTATTATTCTAGTGCGGATGTATGTGCATCACGTTTGATCACCAGCTCGTGAATTTTCTAACAACCGCTGGCACTATCTACATTTAAGATGACGATGCATTTTTCAACAAACATCTTGATACTTTTTCAAGGATATTCCTGTGTTTGCTATTCAAGTCTTTGGTATTGTTTCTAAATATATATAGATCGACATTAGACTTAACAGAAAAATTAAGAAGCCGCTGAAAACTTTTTCGCGTTTAATGTTTCTTATTTTTTTTTTTTTTTTAATGGTGCCACGACTAAATATCACTAGGTTTAATTACCATATCAGAATACCGTCCGAATTTTTCAGCGTGTCAATATCATGATGGATAAAAAAATTATTTTTAATAGAATTGAAGATTTGTGGCCACTGCTCCATTTTTGGACATTAAATACTTTATTTTAATTAATGAAAAAGTATAAATGAAAATTCCCACTGTAATAGTTTGATAAAAGTATTTTTGTACAAAAAAATTATTTTATTTTAACTTTTCAAGTGTCCAAAACTGACTCTGTCACCAAAAACGGTACCTCTACCCTGTGTACTGTGAAAAAATATTATCGTTCTATATTTAATGTTCTATGATTATTTTGTGTGCAATAGATGCCTAGTATATTTTATGTTAGTAAATATAATATTTTTTCATGACGTCATTACGTCAAAACATCGCGAAATTTGAACAAGTGATAATTGGACGTATGACATTTTTTTATGTAATATTTTAGCTTTGATATGATGACTGATATTTAGACATAAAACCTCTTTTGATAACTTAAAAAAAATTCCGCCTCCAAAGCCATCAGCAACAGAACAAAAGCTCAATAAGAACTAGGCGGAATAATATAAATGTCAAGGGAAGAAACGGTACGGAATCTAGTCAATAGACTTAGTTTGTAATATATATATCTAAATCCCAAGATAAATTTGAATTACAATTCGCTTGGAGACTTATCTTAATTCATATGGGGTTTCTCAAGCCCCAAGAAAGCCTCAATGGAATTAGTAAAGGTTATAAGTAAATAAATATCGCCAGAATCTATGAATTATTTATTGGCTGTAAAAATAACCGGATGTCATAAAAATTTATTCCCCAATAAATTTATAATGACAAGGAAAATGTTGTATAAAAACTCTGTACATCGTATCACATCACTTTTATTTATTATTAATAACCTATTAAATTTGGTATTCATGCTTTAGTATTTTTTCATAAAGCCTTTGAAAATAATAAATGTACGGGCAGTATAGTGGAGAAAAAAAATTAGATGCCAGTAATGATCGATTGTCTGGTGGAGAAAAAAAAATTGAAATGGAAATAAAAAAGGTGTATGACTCCGCTTAAAAATAAAAAAGAAACATACTATAAAGCTTAATCGAGAACGGTGATAACAGATGATATTCAACGAAAATGTTTAAACTGGTCTGATGCCTCAGGCAAATTTTAAATGAGAAACCGTGGCAGTCAGCTTTGGATTTATATACATATATATACATATAGAGAGAGAGAAAGAGAGAGGGAAAGTATATAACATAAGTAAGAGACAGGCAGAACGTAAAGGAACAAGACTAGAAGAAAGTGAGAAGACTGAGCTTGTAGAGGACTATTCAAACTCTCCCTTTACTTGGTATGGACTCGGAAAGAGTGAAGGAGTTTATATATTAGGGCTTGATTCAACTCTCTTCAAATCCATGAATAAATTTTAAGACTTGATAACTTTTTTCACACGTCCTGATTATCGAAACTTGAAAAATAAATTAACTCATTAAAGTTGCCGTGAAAGGGAATAAAAAATAAGATAAATAATAAATAACAAATATATATGACTTATTGTCACTCCAAAATCTTACAAAAGGAAACTATGAAGCAGACCTTGACGCATGTGTAAGGCAACTACTGAGAGGACCTCCAATTAAGGAAATTTGTATGGTTTTCAAGGAAATAGAACGAAGAAAGGACACTGAAGTATAATATCTGAAACATACAGGTGAAATACCCAAAGGAGATACAACCAAAGAAGATAAGTAGACTAAAAGAGACTTATAAATGTCTAGTTAACTATAAAAATTAATTTTATGAATATTAAATATATATATGTTAAATGTTTTCTTTAAAAAATATATTAGATTTAAGAGAAAAGTGTATAAGAGTTTGTTAACATCAAACTGTACAACTGGAAATAATAAATAAATAAATATATGTGACTTATCGTGAATGAGAACTGCAGAGAAAAAAGGATTTTTTGCCCTCAATTCATAATGCAAAAAATTTCTTGCGCCAAAAAATCCTTTTTTTCTGTGTGTATGTGCGAGTGGTTGTGCAACTCATCAGTTATTATTTAAATATGAAAATCTTTGGGCTAAGCTTGTATATTGTCACCATCTCTACTTGACAAGGCTTAAAACCAGTTAAATCCCGTGTTTTATTTTTTCAGTAATTTAAACTACCAGGCGGGAAGAAAAACACCACGAATGCTTTAAAAATAACATCCTCGATCAACAAGTGTCGCGAGTTAATTTTTAATTTACTTTATCCAGTAAACGACTGCGAAAAAATATATATCACGCGTCGTTTTCTCATTTCCGGAGACATTTATTTTATCTCTTCGCGGGTCTCTGCTCTCTGAACGAAACCGCGGTAAATAACTCGAGACAGTTTCATCTTGTATGTACCAGGACAATAAAACTAAATGGAGTAAAAAAATTTTAAAAATTTGTATATATATATTTTGAGTAATCTTACCTTGACGGATGCACCAGGAATATCAGTAATACTACCAGAGGTAGCACTCCAGGCCACATTGCGGCGGCCTGTAAAATAAACATAATTATATTCATGAATACTGAGGTTTAAAAATATATACTGCAGTTCCAAAATGCCAAAAACCCACAAAGTGAGTATCCCACTGTGGCCAATTGACAATATACATATACATATATATATACGAATAATATTACAGCTAATTATATATACAAACACAAATTCTCTATCTCATTTACCACACGGCTAACAAAATAATTTAATCCATAGAGATTTAATAAGGCTTGGCATTGCACAGTACATATATATATATATATATATTGGACTCAACTCTATATGCGTAATGAAATCAGTAAGATTATTAATAAATTAATTTAATGTCTATATCAACGTAAACACTGATTGAATAAACATATACATGTATACGTATACATATACATATGATTATATTGTGTATAAACTCTCGTCTTGTTAAAATCTCATCTCATCAAAAGCATATGTATATCTGTATATATATCGTCATTCTCAGTAGAAAACCGCCAAAGTACATTTTTTAGAAAATTACTTTTTTTGCATTTCCTGTTGGAAATCGAAGTAATTCATATTATTGATGCTTGGTTTACATTTTTTTCCAGATTTTCAAATTATTGAGGCTGTCGCACAAAAACCGCCTGATTCCAACAAAAAAGATAAAAACTCGGGTCAAAAAAATCTTAAATGTGACTTTTTTGACTTAAATGGATACTCAGTACGTCAAGTTAACAGAAACAAGTCAAAATCAAATGTATTTTTAATTTGCCTTTGGCTAACTGACGTCTTTAGCGTCCATTTAAATAAAAAAAGTTAAATGTAAGTCAAATTTGAATTATTTTTTTGACCCGGGAAGAAACTGATACTTTCAAATATTAAATTAAAAAATATATTTTCTATTCTAGAGAAAAAAATATCTGCATATTTAAATATTTTTTTTTATAAGTTGGAAAAATGACTTATTGTTTTTTAGCTCTCCTGTATAATTTAGAAAAATGGAGTTAGACGATTTTCTACGAGAATGAGGATATATATATTATTGTAAAAACAATCAGCCGGTGGTTTTAATCAACGAGTAAGAAATATATTTGCTTTGCTTGGAAACAATTTTGTACAGATGGAATAGATCAAGTATATCGATTTCCAATGGTTCAACATATTAAGCTCGGCAGACTCTTGGGTGAGTATAAGAGAGAAAGATGATAACAAACAGTGGCGTTAACGTTGTATACATACGTATGAATATGCAAGAGAAATTTAACGAGACAAAAAATATATGACACAGAGACACATAAACGAGTTTGTAATAAAAAAAAAAAGGCCAGCCTGCTTAAACATTTATCCCCTATCTCGTCGCCTAATTTTGATAATTTGTGATATAAAGCGAGAACGATAAAAAATATATAGGAAAATCTCTTGCCGACTAATAACCCCTTTGATTGATTAATCGTTTGCTGGCAGTATAAAGCAATATATTATTATTAAATAAAAAAAAATCACGGAGATAAATTGATTTCGTTTTCAAGCTCAAGCTCAACTCTGGAGAGTCACGCAGGCACAGGATGTTGCTAATCTAATTTTCATATACCGACAGCTACTGCTACCGCTGCTGCTCGTGTTCTATTCACATGGACATATTAATCAGCGTGTATAAAAGTGTAGACGTCTAGGTCCGAGAGATTTACTACATAGTTTATACTACACCCAGTGCATGGTCATGCTAGTGGTTGTAGTAGTGGGTGGGATGTTACAAAAGAAAACCAACGTAAAGTATAAGCATGAGAAGGATGAGGACTACAACTACAACTCCAACTACGTCGACGACGATGACGACGACGGAATATAGTCAGGTGGCGCTATAACGATCTTTCCTGGTCTAGTCGCGCGCGCGCGCTCGTGTGCGTAAAATCAATACAATCCCAAAGAGCAACTTAAGATAAGTAATTCATGGCAATAAATCGTGATTAAATGCCACTGATAAAATTTCGATCTAATACATGTACTGCTGGGGTGTTTGTACAGAGTGTGTAAAGGTATTATATTTTTATTTTTAATCTCATCCCTCGTAAATCATCAATTTATCTTTTATCTTTCTGTTACAATGATCTACGGTAAAGATCTATTATGCTTTTAATTTATTTTTATGAGTTTGCTATTTTATAATAAATATTTATTGTTGTTATTATGAGTGATGAAGATAGGAAGCTTTGAACGTTTGGTAAATCAGAGGGTAGTAACACCCCTCAATGTCACAATTACTTAGTTTCGCCGGATATTTAAACTCATACTCTTCTTCCGTCAACTGAGGAAAAAATTAAATTTATCATCAAATTATTTTATATCTAAATGTATATATCATTTTTTTTTTTATTATTATTATTATTATTATTATTATTATTGACAAGTTTAATTTTATTTAACGGTCATTTCATCCCGGCAAAAGAGCGATGACTGACGAAATAAATTTAAAAGTGTCTTAAGTGTGGATCCACGAGATTTATATCTAATGTTCCAATCTCTAGGGACTAGTCCGCGAGTAGGTCGGTTTAAATAACTTAGCTTTCAGGGGCATGCAGCTTTTATTTTAAATTCGTGGGAGTGCGGACTATAATTTATATATAAGATAAATTTCCCGCGTTCATCTTCCGCTCTTGTTGTTCAGCTTAACCACTTTTTTTTTTTTTTATTAACTTGCTCTTATTTTTTTCGCCATTATTTTTTTACTCGAGATATATGGATAAGGTGGATGTATATATGTATGTATATAGCACATAAGATTTTAAGCTACCTGCTGAAAATCTCGGTCACGCCCGTGCACGCGATACGAGCATCTCAGTTATAAAACTTGTTATTGGACGTCAGTGAGCTGCGGATGCTAGATCGATTTTTTTTTTTTTTTTTTTTATATAACCACTTCTAGACGTCAATTTAACGTTATCCGGCATCATACTTGCGTTAGTGTAAAAATTAATAATAAAAAGTTTTATATACTTTTTAATGTCCATTTAATAATAGAGTAATTTATGTTAAAAATAGCTCAGAAATTAAAACAATTTCATTGGATAATTAATTATACACAATAGGAAATTTTTTTTTTTTACTTTGCTATTTTTTATGAATAAATTTTTCTTTCTGCGCAATCACGGTTTAATTACTGCTATTACTGTATTTTAATAATTGAGTTTTTTTTTTTTTTGTAATTAGTGAATTGTAGGAAAAATAATTTGATTAAATTTAAATATGTGAAAAAAAAATATTAAAAATTTTTGTAATCCGCGATAGCCGCGGGGTTTTTATTTATTCGCAACAAAAAAAAGTTTAAACTTTTGACATGAAAATAAAAATGTATTTATAACTTTCTCAGACGAACTAAAAATAGTTATCAGTAGTATAAAAATATATCAATGGAAGTAATAAAAAAATAAGAGTACTGACCAACTGAGCGTTAATAATAATTCACATTTAATTAATACAGAAAAGTTTCATGACTAGAAAGTAAATAGAGTCGAAAAAAGAGGGTAAAAAACGGTCTTTATTAACAATAAAATTTCTCATAAACTTTAATATCATAAAAAGTAATTACGGAGAAAAGGAAAGGAAGAAGGAAGGGGAGAGTAAAAAAAGTAGTGAGAAAAATATGTATTTGATAGAGCTTACAGCTCACACCTCACATCTGGTATTTTGTTCATCTGGAGTGTGACTCTCGGTTCGGCAACTCGACAGCATTTCATCATCGAAAAAGGGAAAGAGAGAGAAAGAAGGGAGAATGAGAGTCTGAGACTGTAAGTTTTGCTCGAGTAAGCACAAACCCTCGTAGCAAGTGCGCCGGATATCCGATTGATTGGGGATATATACGAAAATCGTGCCTCGTTTCCCGACAAATTGCCAACTCTTAACCGTGACAAGGCCAACGAAACGTTTACATTTTTCATATTTTTATTACTCTTATTATTATTATTACTATTTTTATTGTTATTACAGATCGATTGGACGTGACGAAAATTTTTTCGTTACCCAACTCAGGGATAATTGCACACGTGGAAGATAACTTTTATTCAAAGGGTTACGATAATAATTATAATTATTAAGGACATTCTCAGACAGTGCCCCCCACTTTTAAAAATATCCAGGCTTTGAACTGCCATAATCGTATTAAAATTTAATCAGTTAATTAAAAAAAAAAATTGAAACTTTAATTGAAAAAAGGACAATGTAGAAGTAATTTTACTGTGGTATAGAATTTAAAAAAAAATTACTTGCAGTTATCAATTGGAAGTTAATCAAAATTTGGAAAATAAATTTCTGAAAAATCTTCATCTCAATTTTGTAATTCAAATTTTTTAGACTAAAATTTATTCAAAAAATTTCGTTTAGCTTCCAATTGATGTCAACTGTAAGTAATTTATAAAAATTTCTGTAACTCGTCGAAATTATGTCCTTCTGGGTTGCCCTTTTTCCAATTTAAGTTTCAAATTTTTTCAAATTAATTAATTAATACGGTTAAGACAATTAAAAGTCATTGAAAATTTTGAAAAAGGGGGGGGGCTGTCTGAGTATGGCCTTAATATAATATTTTAAAATGAACCGCAAACGTTTATAATAACAAATAATTAAATAATATGATTGAGTAATTGCTAATTAGATTCTTTATTAACACCCATCTTGAGTGAATGAATAATCATTTGAATAATTAAAATCTACTGAATAATTGAATTCGCATGTTTAAGTTATTGAAATTCTTCTTGTACGTCAAGATCTACTTTAAAATTTATAATACTTAAATTATTTAATTCATCCAGGTGACAAAGATACCGAGAAGTATAAAGAGGAAGAGAAAGAGGAGGAAGAACAAGATAAATATAAACCGAAGAGAGAGAAAGAGGAGATAAAATATTAAAGGCTATAGTTGCTGATTACCAAAACACAACTTGAATCATCAGGTGTCCTCATTAATCAAACTTATACTATATAACTAGTTAATTAATTTGTACCTATTGGAATTTATCAATGGATATCATATTGAAATATACACTTACTCACAATGCCCCAGTAATATTATAATCCTATTTAAAACTAAATTGATTTTAATTTTAATATTAGACACCTCTACTAATTAATAAATTTATTATTTTAATCATTACCTTGAAGAATTTCATTTTAAAATTCAAAATAAGGACCAGCTCTTATCCCACAGCAGATGTCAATTGTAATGACGAGTCGCGGATGTCAAGAACTTGTCTGGGATTTAATTCAGCGAGCAAAGGAGTGGAGACCAACAAAAACCAACAGGACTACAGTGAAACGAGTAAACGTATCGTCAAGCGACGTCGGACGACTGATAGGGTGTAACCTATGTAACTGATACTGTCACGCTTTGCTCGACCCGTCTGATATCACATAAGTTTGTATTTATATAGTTGTATAGAATATTGAATCAAGTGGATCAGATTACCAGCTCATCATTACACACAATTTACACCGGTGATAAGTAGTAACACTTTTACGTCTCTGTAATTTGAAGCTACGAGACAGCTTGACATATTGTACGTTAGTTGAGACAAGAATCTGTGCAACATCAGGCAAGTGATAAATTGCAGTTGATATTAACCAATCAAAGGTGCTGCTCCAAGTACAGAAATTTATTAACCAATCAAAGCAAATTATCTGGATAAATGGTATTTGATTTATTTGACTTTGCGAACGGTAAATTGTGCGAGTGGGTGTAAAACATCTTTTGTATAGGTGGTTACTCCACCCTGGGTTGACTCCCAACATCCCGACCGACTCCTTCGAAACTCAACCGTCTCGTTTCTGCCCGGTTATAACTAATGACGATCATCTGGCTAATTATCCCTGGTCATTGTAATCAAACCGACACACATACGAGTGATTTAATCAGCCGTAAAAATAAGATACCGCTTGGAAAGACCAGCGATAGCGCGACTTCGTACACATTTTGTTAAATAAATAAAAATGAGGAATGAAATAAATATATTGGTAAGGTAATGATGAGACTCACCTGGAGATAATGAAAATCCTAGGCAATCACGGCGGAACGGCGTGGCGATGGTGACATGGCGCCCTCCGATATTACTCGCTTGGTCAGTTAGCAAACGTCCTATCTCGGGGGATTCGTATCCTGGACTGGCGTTGTCGAGAGCTCGAAAGCAATTCACACTGACTACCTGGTTACTGGTTACACTATTGATCTCTCGGCCCAGAGACACCCAGAGTAGGATTTACGCAGACGCTCAGTGCTGCCGCGTCGCTTTAGCAACGTGACGTCATAGACCACCCTTCTCCAGCTTGTTAAATCCTATGCCGTGCCGGTTCGGTTGTGCTCTCCTTGTCCAGAGGACTTTCCTCTCTTTCCTCATATCGCCAGCACCTCCATCACCTCCGCTGGCACCTCCGGCCCCACCACAAACTTCAATCACGTCACTTACTCTGGTGCCTTCAATGCTTCTGCTGATGCCTGCCTCTGCCTCTACCTCTACCTCTGGCTTTACCTCTACCTCTACCTCTAGCTATGCTGTTGCTACTGCTACCACTGCTACAACTTCTCTCTACCTGCTCCACACTAATGCTATTTAATCATCGATGCTTACCTTATTTACACGCCCTCGGCCCTACTACTCCACTCGGGAGTCGGGGGTTGCGATGGACCATCTAATCGGTAACTATACACAATTGATTATTGTTTGCACACTCGCTAAATCTCCGAGGACCTACAGCGTAATATCCTCACTTATTAAATATAATTTAATATAACATAAAATATATATCATATATATTTATAAAGAAAGGGGCAAAATGGGGTACCCCCAAAAATTTATAAAAAAGAAGTTTGTCTTATAAACTGTTTTGAAAAATTTTTTTGTAAATCCCATTTTGCCCGCGAAAAATGAAAATCCCCACCCCTCCTTATAATATGACAAAGAAACCCGACAATTGGTCTTACTGGAAATTACACATCTGCAGATGGTGAAACAAATGTACATCCGCATACGCGTTTATTTAAATTCTTTTTAAATGAGTATTTAAAATCCTTTGAGTATAACTTGTAATTTAAAGTTTAGTTTATGTGTGTTCTCATTGAATTTAATGAGTATGCGCTCGACGATTTATTCAACTTTTTTTAAACAACTCAGATAAATAAACAGCTTGCGCATACACTCTCTACAATGCGTACGTAACACCAGCTCTCATTAGAAAACTTTTCATTGCTTTTATTTTTTTACCCGCGTTTTCTCACGGTAAAAAAATAAAATAATGAAAAAATGTGACACAAAAATCAAGTGTATGCCGGGTAAAAGTTTAAAGGCCCACTTAAGTTATTTTAAACCAAGCAAGAGATTAAATGCAGATGAGGACTAGAAAATAATTATTTTATTACTCACTATTGTGATATTCCCATTAGTATTGTTAGTTAAAAACTAATTAATTATTTAAATTTAAAGAAATTAATTAATTCAATACTTTGCTGATCAGAAACTGAACTGTCATAGAAATGAAAATCCCTTAAGATAAGAGATTTTTGAACGTATCCGTGAGCCGGAATTGACGATGTATGAGACGAGGTCGCGACGACGGTCGCTAGGGTAATCTGAGATGCGACCTTAAGCGATTTTTAATAATTGCACTAGATCGCAGATCCAGGATAGTCTACGAACATCCAAGATCCCGGATCTCTGTCCTCCACACGGAGAAAGCTTTTGTCAGAATGTCCATTCAATGTATCTTCAGAATAATGATTCGGTTGCCTTATTTAAGAATACTCACGTGTTCATCTAATAGTCTAGTATAATTAAAATACTGATATCGTCGTTCTAATTAACAAATTGTCTGTCCATTTTAGAAGATCCTCTATTTGTGCGAAAAAATTTTTTTTTCATCTAGGAATCAATTCCATACCTAGTAGATGTATATTTTTGTCTAGGCTACTCGAATAATATTTTTTCTGACTATTAGTATCTGAAAATTGCACAGAATCACCTACTAAAAAATATCAAGAGACAATCTGCTAATTAGAACGTCGATATGGACTCATTAATTTAATTTAAAAATACGACAAATAGCTTTTGTAAACTTATGTAGATTCATTGATGTAAGTAATTGTTTTGCTAGCGTGAGGATCCGTACAGCTAAATTGGCTACTTAGTTATTTATCAAGTATTATCTGGAGCTCCATGACAACTGATTCCAGACAAGTGATCACAAGTCAATCGATCCCACTGACAATTTCATAAAATAATTAATTACTATGACATGAGTAAATAAATATTCATATATTTTTAAAGAAAATACTTCAATGACATACAATCGTCATTTTGACGATCCACTGTAAGGAAACTACAGCTGAATTGTCTATACGGCGTATCATTACGTTTTTTAATCCGGGTTTAAATTATTATTGCCAGTATATCTATATATTATTAAGATATACTAGGAATATTAATTTAAATCCGGATAAAAATAAACCTGATTTAAAAATCTGGCTAAGATGGACATAGCCAGAATAGAGATACGTATACTTTGACAATATTTTTCTCTCCGTGCATCCGCTCATATTATTTCGAGAATATACCACAGTCTAAATTAAATTTTGCCTACTAATTCAATAATAATACCCATGAAAATAAAAAATAATTATTTAGAGCTCAACAGCTGACGCACCTGATCTATCGATACTCTAACGACGTCAACCTGGTAATTTAAAATTATTTATTCGTAAGGGAGAGACCTAGTACTCGATCAGGGAACTAGTACCCGATAACTTATGTATTTATATATTTACTAAATACATGGAGTGATCAGGTACTAGCCTTGATTAAGAAAAATTATTTGCTCCATGTTAAGTATATCTATATATGAGTCGATTCAAATCGTTTTAAATCATTTCAAATTGTTTTGAATTATTCCAAATCATTTTTTAAAATCAGGCAGGTCTTTTACCTTAAATTTAAAAGGACGTAAGACTATCGATGGAAAGGATTTAAATAAGAAAACCATAAAGTTGCTTATTATAAAACCTTAGTATTAAAATATTCCAAGAAAACAATAAATAATAATGATTAATAATAATAATAATAATAATAACCATAATAATTAATAATGATAATAATAATAATAATTAATAATAAACTGAATTAATATAAGATTCGGCAGTGGAACATGCTAAAATTGGCAGGTGCCTACATCACAATTATTATTTAAAGTGTATTAATTATTAAACGTACAAGAGATTATTCGCTGATTATCAATCATTATAATTACAGTTTTACACACGTTATCCCATTAACGTTAATTTACGCTACTTGATCAGCGAATCAATCGAATCTCTCACATTAACGTTATTATTTTTATACATACATCTACATAACTTCCATGCTTAACATTTACACACCGAAAATTGTACTCGATACGTATACAGAGCTTCCGGTACAGAATTAAAACTACTGTACACAAAATTCAATTATTTTATGACGTATGCTTTTAATTATTTCTTTGCTGAGAGATCAAGTTTAAGCCTACAGCTCATTTTCCTAATTAGATTTTATCTCCAAGACATTATTAATTTGGTCTTGGACTCTCGGGATGCTGCGGTGGATCATGAGGGGAATGGGGATCAGGATAATGACGATGATGATGATAATAATAATAAATATATTGTTGGCTAAGAACATACTGCAATAACAACATTGTAGTATGCGCAACAGCTATGAACACTTGAGCTTTTGACGAACACACAGTGGCTTGGTAATGTTGTTTACCAGCTATCATTGCTTCAGTCTCTCTAATCCCGGTTAAATCCGAGAGTGTACACGCGCACGTATAGATTGATAACTAGATCTTCATCACTGAGAAATTCACTTAACTTTAGTGTTGTTCATCACATACCCAGTTCTTTTCTCCACTGCTTTACTATTTTTTTTTAATTTCTTCATTGTTAATTTTTTTTAAATTTTAATTCTATCAGATTATTTATTTTCACAATTCATTTTCCATTTCAATGCTACTGTACTCACCAATTTTATTTGGGAAAAGAAAATCTAAATCAAAAACTTACTCTATAAACTCAAAAATAAAGAAAAAAAGTAAATATATAAAAAAAAAAGTAAACATTACATTAGAAAATAATCTTCTGAATCCTTTAGGGTAAAAGAATAATAATAATAATAATAATAATAGTAATAGTGATAATAATAATGATAATAATAGTTATAATAATTACACCTAAATTATTGTCCCCTTTTCAAAAACCATCACACTAAAACAACATACAAATTTTCCTATTAATTTTTTTTACCTAATAAGTCTTATGATTTTGTCGTAATTGATACTAACTAAAATTTTGGTGGCACACCGTAGCAGTACCTTTTTTTTATTTTAATTTACAATTGATTAATAATTAATAATAATAATAATAATAATAATAATAATAATAATAATAATAATAAACAACGCACATGTCACATTTACTCTCTCACTCTCATGGATGCAAAAAGTTATAAAAAAGAAAAAACAAAACAAAACAAAAAAATCTATCGCTATAAATTTGGCCAAAAATCTCGTCCGATATTACAATTTTTTTTTTTTTTTTATAGTTTTTTATACAAACGATTATTACGAAAAACGATTGATTATGAATTTATTATGATTGTTCGCCATTAGAAGACGGCCAGTGGCCAGAATTATTCCAGTCCCAATCTTTGCCCTTAGGTCGAAATTTACTTGTACTGCCGGAATTGTTCCAATCGCGATGAAAAAACTTTTTTTTAAAATGATGCTGCCTCTCAGGATCCGACTGTCGCTGATATTTAAGTGGCACCGATGATGAATTGTTATTATTATTGTTGTTATTGTTATTACTACTGCTGTTATTGTTGTTGTTATTCGTCGCAGCAGGATTCGGTGGACGTGGACTTGTCGGCGAGGGCGTACGCGGTGGGCCGAGTGCTTCGTCCGGTGAAGGCACCACTCTAGGTGGTCCAATAACGGTGCTGTCTGATCCTAATCCGCTGTCAGGACTTGTGTTGACACCTTCAGTGGATCTTCGCCGTTTGTCAAGTTCTGTCGACGCGAAGGCAACTAGTCTATCGAAACCCGAGCTAATGCGATCCTGCCAGTCTGCCTCACCATCTGTAATATCAACTAAATTTATCATGACATACTAACAGAAAATAACAGTCGATCAACAACATATTTTCATCAAAATAAGCCATGTCCCTATATTAAGACAATTAATAACAACACTTACATGCATACGTTATACATTTAACAGATTTTAAATTATAAATTTATAGTTAACTAATAAGTAGGAATAAACTTAAACATAAAATAAATACGACTAAATATAAATATATATGTAAAGATAGAACTATTGTCTACTAGGCATTCTCACAAATGGCAGTCAGGCTACCTTTGGCTTATTTATTCGCCATTAGATAATAACAGTTAATTAATCCAATTAATAGCACATCAGTTGGTTGCAATTGTTGGCTTATTTTCATGGAAATATGCAACTGATAGTTACCATGAAATGCCTCAATGAATGATAAATGGATAAATTATTCATTTTTATTTATTTATCAAGGCAATTCTCAGACAATACCCAATTTTTTTAAATATCCAACTCGGCTGCCCAATTTCAAAACACAGTAAGAGACAAATTTTTAAAAATTGATTTTTTAGTATTTTTAGTTCCAGAGTCTAGTGGACATGATTCAAAATTGAAATTGAGCGGCTGATCTACCATTGCGGTATTTAAATTTTATAAATTAATTTTAAAAAATTTAAGCATTAAATGAAAAAAAGACGACAGTAAAAATTTTCCTGATGTAGATTTTTTAAAAAATTTCGTTTGACTTCTAATTGTTAAGAATTAAAAGTAATTTTAAAAAAAAATCTATATCTCAGCAAAATTGCAACTTGTACTTTTTTTCAATCAATTCTCCAACTTTTTTTAAAATAAATTAACAAAATTTTCTTACGCTTATGACAGTTGGTTTTTAAAAAAGTGCGGGAGAGACTGGCGGAGAATCCCCTCAATAATTATTGTTTATGTTTAAAGATTTATTTATGGAATGATTTTGAAAAAAAGTTATTACAAAAGAAAAATTTGGAAGAACCCCTTTGGGAAAACTCACCAAGAGACCGCGAACCAACCCAAAGGCAGCCATAATTTTCTCATATTTTTCTTTCTCCCTCTGATCGTCTCAATCTCTAATAAAACACAAGCCTTGAGGGAATTTTTGAAGAGAGAGACTGAGTATGTGACAGAGCTAACCAACAAACAGCTACAGTGCATCTAACAAATACAACCAACAATAACAAAAAAAAAAAAAAACAAAATAAAAATTATAAATAAAGAAATCACATACCAACTCCGTCAGATAAAAGTACGAATATAAAGATTTATTAAAAATAAAACCATAGAATATTCATATCCAAAGCCATTAGTTAATGAATTCGAAATAATAAATATAAATAAATCAAATTTATACGGATGCAAAATAATAATAATAATAAAATAGGGTAGAATATAAATTCAAAAGCACAGTAAACTTTGATTTAAATATTTCAATCAAAATTGATAGTTTAGATTTTTGTTTCCAATCAAAGAAATAACAAATCACCAATAATAATAATAACGATATGAAATAAACCGAGAAATATTTAAATAAAATAATAATAATATAAATTTAAATGTAAAGGTAAAGCTAATTTGAGAGAAGGAAAATAAAGCAGGACGCACGCATCTAAAATAAAGCTAACACAAAATATTATATATATAAATATATAAATATTAATAATAATAATGACGACCGGGTTATCATTGATATTTCCATCTAAATAAAATAATAATTTATCCACACAGTTGATACACAATTACTTACCTTCATCTATAACTCCAGTGGGTTGTCTTTGCGTAGTCATGTGCGGCTCATCAACTAGCGGTGTTGAGGTATTGGAGTGCGGCTCAATAAGAGGACTGAGAGGTGCTCCACTGGTGCTCACAGACGAAACATTTGTCTCTGTTTTAACTAAAGACACCGCTGATTGTGATTGTAGAGGCGACGGCACACTGCCGTCATTACTCCCGTGGCTATTGCTGCTGTTTACGTAACGTGCATACGGCTGATATCTAATTACCAAACAATTATCAATAATTTACCGGCTTGTACTAAACAATTATTTAAGTTAATTAAGTCTATTTATTTTTACTAAAAGTATAAGAATAATTACAAATTTTTTTAAAATGATTTTAATTTTTGTCTGGGGTAAATAAAACTCGGACACGAATTTACAAAAAAATCATTTTTGATTACTTTAAAAACTTGACTTTGTGACATCTATAAGATGTCAATTTTTCATGATCCTGAAATTAGCAGACAATTAAAAATTTTCGAATTTTTTTTTTTTAAGAAATTAATTACAAAATAAAGAAAAATTATTAGACGTCGGCTAATTTCAGTATCATAAATTTTATCGAATAATTTAAAAATTCAAAAATTCTCTCCTAATTTATAATTATTAATTACCTTCGATTGTTTGAAGATTCGTTTTTGTCACTGTGGTTGTTTACTATTCTTGCATGAAGCGAGGCCGCAAGACCCTCGACAGGTTGTAAATCCTCATTAGATGCTGACTGAGACGGATGTGATACCGTCGTATGTTGAGTTTGCTTTATTAACTGCGTTGAGTTATCAGCAAAATATGATTCATGATAAGGTTTCAAGTCCGCTCTTGGTAGCTGAACTGGTGTATATCTGTAATTACAACCCCAACATCAATAACATCATCAAGAACAACAACAATTAGCGTGTGATTTATTTCCGTGCTTACCTTTGGGATTGTGACGCAGGTGTGAATAAAACAGAAGAACGTGACGAAGTAGTTGAAGTTGACGCAGAAGCTGAACAAGTCGGCGCGTAGCTGGCAACGTGTGCCAAGGTAGCAAGTCCTGTTTCACCTTCCGCACTAGCGGGTCTACTTATCGGGGAATAAACTGTTTCGGGTCTTATCATTGCACTCATATCCACTGCCGCGTTAATAATCGATTGATTTGATATTTCAAGCGTTCGTTCAATTTCACCGCTCACAAGATCACCGATCGTTCTTGTACCAAGTAGTCCGGTACTTGGACCGGTGGATGGAATACGATTGTCATTATTATTACCACTACTAATATTACTATTATTACTACTACTATTATTAATATTATTAGTATTATTATTATTATTATGATTTAATTGCCGTGAGTCTGGTGCCGATGATGACCTATCGGGCTGTACTAGATGACAAGTGAGACGTTCTTGGGACAAATGTCGACGTAGCGCCAATTTCGCGGGTGATACTTGAGTATAATCGGGAGTTGATACATTTGGAGGTATGCTGTTGGTACGTTTACGATCAAGTTCACTGGATTGGGGCGACTGCTGCTGCTGTTGAGACTGGAGCTGATAAGAATGTGGCTGCTGTTGATGATGCTGCTGCTGTTGCTGTTGCTGCTGTTGTTTATTTCTATTCTGCTGATCCTCATTCAGGACACTGGTGATAATACTTTTGAGTCTGTCCTCAAAATTATTAACTCTCGGCGACTCTTGAACACGATTGATAGCTTCCCGAGAATTACCTTGTGATTGAGTAACAATGACTGGTGAGGATGAGAAATTAACGTTTGCTTGTGGTAATTTAACTCTACCACTATTGATATTATTGTTATTAATAATATTTATGTTACCATTGTTGCCGATGTTAATGTTATTATTAATATTGGATGCGCCACTCGTCGGATTGAGTCTATTGGGTATACGACCGGCTTCTATCTGACGTCCAGTTTCTAAAATTTTTTGCGCTAAAATTTCCGGATTGTTTTCTTGAATTTTACCGATATCCGGTACATCAGGCCACTCTTGAGACCTCGATCGTCCTTCACGGCTTTTCCGTGGACTCTTTCCGTTCTGCTGTGAATGATGATGTAAATTTTTATTAGCAACAGCATCACGATGCTGTTGGGCTATCGCTACTGCTTGTTTATCACTGGCAGTACGTTCTAATTGATTTAATTCGTGCTCTAATTTTGATACCTAATAAATAATCATTAAATAAAATTATTAATTATTAACAATAATTATTAATTTATATTTAATTTACTATTTATTAAGAATAAATACAAAATAGATAATGAATTTTTATAATTTTTTATTATTATTATAATTACCTGAGAATGTAATTTTTTTCTTTGCGATAACGTTGCCGATATCTCTTTGAGTATGTACTCAGGTGTAAGTACCGGAGGAGGATTTTGAATATTGTTTGCGTTATCATGACTACCACTGTTGTACTTATCATTAAGCTCTTGGTGCCTGAGCGTTGCCAATCGTGTTTGCTCAGTCTCCATTGATGACACTTGAGCCTGTAATTTACTGGCTTTGGCTTGCAGTTGTTTATGCCTCAGTACGATTTCCTTAGCTTTTGCAAGCAAATCACCCGGTGAAGTGGCATTAATACCCAATTCTGTCATTCTTGCTTTCAATAATGCCACACTGTCATCAATCAATACCTTTATTTGTTTTTCTAATTGTGCTGCGCGTGACTGCAATTTCGAATTACGTTCACGCTCCTTAGCTAATTCCTCATTGACTGAGTCTTTGTACGCCGGTGTCCTCAATGATTCCAGCATTGCCATGAATTGGTCCCTGTAGAATTAAAGTAAAAAAAAAAACGAAAAAAAAAAAAAAAAAAAAACAAAAAAAAACACTTAAAATACCTATAAATATATGAAGATTTTTTGAAGTTATATTTACCTGTAATGATCGAGGAGAATTTGCAGCGCGTAAGGTGTCGCAGCTGGTGCTGGAGGTATGCTGAGTTCTTCGTGAACACTCGTGGTGTTGGCTTGCAATGAAAGTGACAATGACGAAAGATGTTGGTCGACGCAGCCAGGAGCTGGTGGTAATTTTTTACCAATAGCTTGTGGAGATGTGCTCAGCAGTGTCTGACTGTGCAGCAAATCCAGTCCCGAGATATTGATAGCTTTTTTGGTCTTAGCTTTCTTGACCGCACCTCTGCCGCGTTGTCTACCTCTTGTTGCTCGTGTGATGCCAACACCACCAGTATTATTGTTACCAGCACCAGCACCAACTTTTCTATTTAATTTTCTACGCATTTTCGAGGGTTGCCGTCGTGTTTTGGTGTCGTCCATATCTGAATCGCTGTTTGTACCAGCCAATTCAGTATTGGGACTTTCAAGCTGCCGTGACAAATCCCTCTTAGCTCTATCTCCACGCTCAGCTCTACTTGATACTCTACTACTACTATTGCTGGCAGTGTTACTTATCACAGAATCAGAGTTTTCAAGGTCTGGTCCGCCCATTCTATTGTTCTTAAGACGAAGAAAATAACGTTCTAATTTTGTTCGATCGATTACGTGGAGGTAGTAAGATACTGGTTTCCCAGTCCAGGAGACGGAACCTTTCAAAGGTGTCATCTCCGAAACATGCATTATTGTTCCAATATCTAAATTCATATGTTTATTACAAATAATTATTATCAAAACTACAATTATTTTATTTTTCATTATACCAGCATCGAAACTTTGTCTCAGAGTTTCTGCAGCCAGTCGAAAAAGTCCAGATTATTTCAGTCCAATGCCGCGAATATTTACGTAAATGACAGTTCTGACTTTGTGATGAACAATGACAATCTACGCTTACTAGTTCAAGAAAGTAGACCTTTAAATGCGAATTTTGAGATAAGTTTCGGAACTTTTGATATAAGTTACTCTGTAGTATCTAAAATTGAGCAGTGAAATTTTTTTAGCCATCCCCCGGGTAGGATTGAAAAAATAAAAAAAGTTTTCTTGAACTATATGCTAATAGTTGATCACAGCATTGGTCTCAACTTATTTCTGACCGACTGCTGGCACTGAAACTAAGCTCCAAAGCAGATAATCATGAAAACTAGTGTGTAACTAAAAATGAAAGACGATTTCAGACTTTGGGTGATGTCAGCCAACCACCCTGGTCTGTAATCATTTTGTTTCATTCCTTGTCACACAATACACTATTTACCATGGTAAAGTATACGTACCACTAAGATTTCGGTCAGTTATACGAAAATTTAACGGACAAAATGATTTAGAAGATACAATACGAGCGCCGTCACGTAAATCAGCAAAACGCTCTTTCAACTGATGATCTACCGTTGGACCGAATGCAAAATTATTTACAAAAACTATAGTTGCACTAGTAATACTCTCACGGTTTTCATCCGCTAGAAAGTCTCCTTTAACTAAACGATACTCGCCGCATCGTTTGCCGTACCAACTTAGCCATTTACGAAAATTAACTTCCATGTTCTGTAAAAAATACACAGCTTGCTTAAGTATCTACTCCATAATTAGACATACATATAAATAATTCAAATTTTAAAAAATAATAACTTGTGCATATCGTGAAGGCACGTCAGCTTTTTCGACACCCAGTGAAATTTTACAGTAAGTCGCCGCAGCCATTTGTAGCACAACCTGACCGACACCAGACCCAAGGTCGATAAAAATATCGTCCTCAGTGACGTCTATTTGATCAATCATTTGGCAAACAAGCTCGTAACTAGTTTCTCCATACACTTCTGGGGAAAATGGTTCATATTGGTTCAATTTATCAGGCTCAACTACCGCTTGATTGTACGTCTGCTGTAATATATGACGTAGCAGTCCTCTACTAGGTCGCTTATTTAATCTCATTGATGGTAAACTCGTTCCTTTTTCCTAAATGTATAATTAAATAATCAAGTAATAAATTTTACCTGAAAAACTTTACATTTTTTTTATTTAAATTAACGCACCAACTGCACCAGGCTGTCAATAGCTCTATTGAAACGGTCACACAGACCCTTCATGCTGTCATAATCTCTAGTGTCATAGTTTTGGAGAATGTTGTTTTCTAGCGGTAATTTAAGGTCCGGTAGATCATCACAGACCCACCTCATCGTCTCCACAACATCAATCGCTCCATCATGACGGTCCTGTAAACAAAAGTCTTTTAATTGCCATACTATTTATTATTAATTAATTAATAATAAAAGTGAGCGTTGCGCTGATAAGGAAAGCAGTTGGCTCTAAAAATGAGAGCACTGATGTCAAGTGTGTCATTGACACCAATGACATTTACTATGGATAATCCGCGATGGAAATAACGTGAAGGAAAAAAAAATAATAAACAATAATTATTAAAATAAACTCACGGCGCCTGATCCAGACGTGAGTGGCCACTGATAAACGATGGGCTCTGCTCCCGCTGGTGAGTGTAATCGCAACTCCATGATAATACTTCGAGGCACTGTGTTGTAATATTTATTTTCATGTAGAGTAACTTTTTATAAATTTATAAAACTTTAAATGGTGATGGCTGTGACGTAATCCTGATAAACAATTAAGTGTTAAATGTCGGTCGTTCACTAGGATCCCACAACCACGTAGACGACGCTCGTGGACCCCCCCCGCTCGAGAATCGCTTTCGCCAACATCAAGCAGCAGCAGCACTTTATATATATGAGAAAAAGACAGAGCTAACGTTGATTGAGGCTCACCTGACTCTGTGTGGCCAAACTCTGGCCACGTTTTGTTCCCCAGCTATTGGATTTATATTATTAACTGTTGGGTTTATGAGTCTTCGAGGGGGTAGGCCACACACCACAATAATAAAACAATATAAACAATTAAAAATACTAAGTACAACAGCAAATTTTAATGTCGAAAAACACCAGCAGAGGTTTTGCTTTGGGGGGGGATGACGACATCAAAACATGGCGTCATGGCTCTTTTCTGCCTGCCTCTGCCTCTCGCCTCTCTGTCCTCTATATTCTCTTTCTCGCTCTGGGTCACGTACTCGCACGTACTCCATTCTATTCTCCTGTCCTTTCTACTCGGTTGCCATCTCCAGCTCTACCTTCTTCATTCTCTTATTTCCTTTTCGTGCCAATGTCCGGTTGCGCGCATGCGTGTCTGCCAGCCATTGAACCTGCTGCTGATACTACTGTATACTCCATACCCTCTATACTCTACATTTATTATTTCCAAGTGCTGCAAACTTGTACAATATCATCATCATCCTGCCTACTTACTTCCTATATGATCCTATACCAGACTTCAGACTCTGGATCCAGTCTTCTCTTCTATTCCCACCATCCCGACACTTTTTTTGCTTGTTCAATTTTTTAATTCAAAATACCTGCAACTGGCACACAGGTGGACACACTCCATTGTGCTATCATGGAAAACAAATCGTACTTTGAACAATTTACTCTGTACCGTTAGCTTGTAGTCAATGGACATCTCCAGCTGAAATTTAAAAAATAACTTCCGTGTACGTGACTAAATAACACGAATTCAAACTTTCAGAGCAATGGTCCTCATATTTTTCATACATTTTACCTTTTTTTAATATAACTAATCACTGTCAGTCACGTTGCTGTCAAAAGTTACTTTTAAAATTCAAATTTTTAATTCCGCGCCATTTTTTTCCATTTCTTTTTTATTAAAAATTAAAATAATAAATAAAAAGTAAATTTTTTAATGAAAATTATAAACAAATTTAATTTAGTGAGTAAAATAATTTACTGTCATTAATTAAATGATAATTAATTATCGATAATTAATTGATAATTTAAAGTATAGATAAATTTAAAAAATTATAAATTAATTGTTATTTTTTTTTTAATTTTAATGTTTTTAAAAATAATCACGTGGCAGCGCTCGTATCGCGGCTGTCAAAATCGAGTTGCGCGTACGGGTGATCACTTAATCCGCGACTTGGCCACGAGAACGGGTTCTGGGAAAGAAACTCCTGCTGGTGCTGCTACGAGTTTTACTGGGACTACTCCGACAATATGGAGGCTCAGGTTTTACTGTAATCTGTCAAAAGTCTTGTACTTTGACAAGTAGTCAGCCGTCTTTATTTCAATTTTTTATATTAAATATTTATAAATTCTAACTTTTATTACATAATTAAAAGAATAAATAAATAAATATTAAAAATGTTAACCGCTGCGGCAAGTACTCTGTCAAATAATTCTGGCGGTTCGTACAGCAACGATCGGCCTTTAGGAGCAAGTGGAGATACTGAGCTGGGTACTGATCCGGCTTCTGGAGGATTTTTTCACTCAGATTACAAAAAGTAAATCCTCTTGTCTACTCACTCTTACTTTTTTTTAAAAATTCGTAATCCGGAAATTAATTAAATTAATTATAATTTCAGGCATGAAGACTTGAAACAAATGTTGGACAGCAATAAAGATGGACTCAAGTTGGAAGCTATGAAACGTATCATTGGAGTGAGTATTTGCTGTCATTTATTTTGTTATTACAAATGAATAATAAAATAAATTAAAATTTTCAGATGGTCGCTAAAGGCAGAGATGCGTCAGATTTATTTCCAGCGGTTGTAAAAAACGTCGTGTCGAAAAATATCGAAGTTAAAAAATTAGTGTACGTTTACTTGGTACGTTATGCTGAAGATCAGCAAGATCTTGCTCTCTTGTCGATATCAACATTTCAGAGAGCACTGAAGGATCCAAATCAGCTGATAAGAGCCAGCGCACTGAGAGTTCTGTCTTCTATACGAGTCCCGATGATTGTTCCGATCGTTATGCTCGCGATAAAAGACTCTGCGAGTGACATGTCGCCGTACGTGAGAAAAACAGCAGCTCATGCGATCCCGAAATTGTATTCTCTGGATCCTGAGCAGAAGGATGAGCTGATAAGTGTTTTAGAAAAATTATTGTCCGACAAAACTACTCTGGTTGTTGGTTCTGCTGTTATGGCCTTTGAAGAAGTCTGTCCAGAAAGAATAGATCTTATTCATAAAAATTATCGTAAGCTTTGTAATTTACTGGTTGATGTTGATGAGTGGGGGCAAGTTGTTATTGTAAATATGTTGACACGTTATGCTAGGACACAGTTTATTAATCCAAATATCGACGTAAGTCTCGACATAATGAATCAATAAAAGTCATTTTTAAATAAAATAATGATAGTTATTATTTTTTATTCCAGGATGTTGAAGAAGATGAAAACCGGCCGTTTTATGATTCAGACTCGGATTCATCAAATGTCAAAAAAACAAAATTTTCATTGGACGCAGATCATCGTTTATTGCTAAGAAATACAAAACCATTATTACAGAGTCGTAATGCGTCTGTTGTAATGGCGGTTGCTCAATTATATCACCATGTGGCACCAAGAAGTGAAGTCATGATTGCTGCTAAGGCTCTAATAAGACTTTTGAGAAGCCATCGAGAAGTGCAGAGCATTGTTCTTCACTGTATTGCCAGTATCTCTATAGCAAGAAAGGTAACGTAAGTATTGCGAGCTATCGCAAAACATCATTATTTTTTAATGATGCCAGCGTTGAAACTTCAGGTGTCAGTGTCTGTACATACAGACAATCGAACAAGCGAATTTCAGCCCAATGCCGCGAATAAATATTAGCGTATGCGTAAATTCCCAATGCCTTCAGTTAATGGCTGGATGTCTTACACAGATCCCGAGTATCCAGATTTCTATTAAACAGATTCCTAATAATACAGATAATTAATCAGACAGTAATAAGTCCTTATTTTCTATAGATTTTCTATAGTTTCTGTTTAATTATAAATTGCAAATGATAATTTATGCTTACGCTCATAATTGATTGCACCATCGGTCTTAAATTAACTTGTTTCTGACTGGCTGTTGACACTGAAACTTTAAATTCCAATGCAGGTAATCATAAAAAATATTGTGTGTGACCCAGGATAAAACACAATTTCAAACTCCAGGTGGTCAGCCAACCACCCTGGTCTGTAATCGTCGTGTTTCATCCCTCGTCTCACAGTAAATTATAAATAAAATAATTACTCAAAAATTTCCATTCATTTATTTATATTTATATTTTTTAGGGAATGTTTGAACCATTTCTTAAATCGTTTTTCGTCAGGACATCAGATCCAACGCATATTAAATTACTGAAGTTAGATATCCTGACAAATTTGGCGACGGAAACAAGTATAAGTGTCATACTCAGAGAGTTCCAGACTTATATTTCAAGCAGTGATAAAGAATTCGTGGGTGCTAGTATCCAAGCTATCGGAAGATGTGCAAGCAACATCAAAGAAGTTACTGACACATGTTTGAATGGATTAGTTTCTTTACTAAGCAATCGCGACGGTAATTATATTTATTATTTAATAATTAAAATTAAGCTGATTAATTTTTTTTTCTTTCCAGAAGTCGTTGTGGCCGAGAGTGTCGTCGTTATAAAAAAACTTTTGCAAACGCAACCGAACGAACACAAAGAAATAATAGCACACATGGCTAAATTGATGGACTTCATAACAGTACCGCAAGCAAGAGCGTCAATACTTTGGCTTCTAGGTGAATACTCTGACCGGGTGCCAAAGATCGCTCCAGATGTCCTCCGTAAAATGGCTAAAAGTTTTATCAATGAGAAAGATATTGTCAAGTTACAAATATTAAATTTAGCTGTTAAATTGTGTCTTAATAATCCGGATCAGACAAAATTATTTTGTCAATACGTATTTCAACTTGCCAAGTACGATCAGAACTATGACATAAGAGACCGAGCGCGTTTTTTACGTTACTTTATATTTGATGATGACAATAATGGAGATAAAAAATTAGCCAAGTGCGCTAAGAAAATATTTTTCGCTCCTAAACCTGCGCCAACACTCATGTCACGATTCAAAAGCTCACAAGGTTATCAACTGGGTACCTTGTCTCACTATCTTGACATGCCTTGCGCTGGATATAGACCATTGCCAGATTTTCCGGAAGTCGCACCAGATCCATCAGTCAGAGACGTCGCGGAGCCAATAATTACCCATCAGCCGCGAGAGAAGAGGCACAGCAGGAAGGATAAAAAAATAAAAGAAAAGTCATTTTACAGCGAGGATGAAAGTTCACCTGATGACGGAGGTAAATTAATTATTATTTTATTTATTATTTATTATTATAATTGATAACTTTTTATTTTTATCAAAGAATCGGAAGATGATTCCTCAGAGACTTCATCGAATGACTCGACTGACTCAGATGACAGTTCAGAATCCGATTACTCAACAGAATCAAATAAATCACAAGAGCCTATCAAAAAAATTGTTAATAATTCACAGTCTGAAACATCTGACAGTGGTTCTAATTCAGATGACTCTGCGTCTGATGACAACAGCGAATCATCAAGTGAAATTGAAGTTAAAAATACAGATAATAAAATTTATAATAAGAAAGATAAAGTTATTGAGGCTAAACCCAAGAGTAGTCTTGATTTGTTGCTTGATTTAGATGACGGTAAGTTGTGATAATTTAAAAAAATAAAAATAACACTTACGGAGTAGTTAAATGACTGGAATTTCGTTGTTCCGGTAGAGTATTTTTAGTATTAATAAATTTAATTACAGTAATACCGATGACTCCAGTGATGACACCAAGCTTAGGAGGTTTTTTGACTCCAATAAATCCGGCAACTTCTATAAATGGCATTACACAAGTATCAGCATTTTTTACCCCTACCCGGAGATCAGAACTTGTCAATAAAATAACAGGACGTGGACTGAGAATAGAATCAAGATTTACACGTTGTCAGCATTTAGTTAATCCGGTGATGGTCAGTGTTGAGCTGACATTTATCAATGAAACCAGTGAATCAATCACGAATATTAGAGTCGGTAATAAAAATTTATCATCTGGTATGCTGATACACGAGTTTGCACCTATTTCCGTTTTACAATCGAACATGACACTGTCATCGATTATTGGAATTAATTATAATGATTCAACGCAACCGGCAAATTTCAATATCGAGTACACGATAGCTGATGAAACTCACGCGCCTCTGGTTCAATTGAAAGCACCTATTGGGGAAATAATACGTGCTGTACAACTTACGGATGACATGTTCAATGTTGAAAAAGATAAACTCAAGGGTATGAATGAGCACAGCACGAAAATAAATTTTTCTGGTAGTAAAAAAGATTTGACACAGAAAATTATTGAAGCTGGTAATTTTGCTATTATTTCAAATGAAAATAATACCACGCGGTAAGTAGTTGTAATTAAAATTACTCCTGTCGAAGGTATTCTATGACAGTATCCTCCCACCTTCCCACTTTTTGAAAATATTCTTGACTGTCAACGATATTCAAGTTTTATTAATTTATTGAAAAATAATTGAAGTATTAATTGAAAAAATAACAGGTTGTAATTGTCGCCGAGATGTAGATTTAAAAAAAAATTACTTTCAGTTATCAATTAGGAGTCGAACGAAATTTGAAATTTTTAATTATGAAAAATATTGACATGAAAAATTTTACTGGAATTTATTTTCAAAATTCAGTTTAACTTCTAATTGATAATAACTAAGTAATTTTTTGAAAAGTGGGGGAATATTGTCTGAGAATGCCCTTAGATATTAAAATTAATAATAATAAATAATTAATTATTTAAGGTTTGCTGCTCACACATTGACGTCAAAATCTCTGGTATTAGTGACAGTCAAATTATTGGATGATCAACAAATTGAAATAGTTGTTAATTGTGAAAAAATGGTTATAGGTTCGATGTTGTTGAATGAGATTAAAGGATATTTACAATAATAATTATAATAATAATAATAATGATAAAATTATGAGTGTGGGTGTAGCTGACAATTGTCAATTTTTTTTTAATTGGATAAATAAATAAAATGTAAGGAGAATAAAAATAAAAAATACGTACTTAGATAATTAAAAAATCAGTACGCGCGTTTTTTTTAAATTTCATTATTTCAATTAATTTATTTAATTATTTAAAATTTATGAATTGTCTGATATCTGCTACATTGACACTCATAATAAAATTTTAATTAATTATTAAAATAAAAACGTCTGAAAGTTTATATTACATGAAATAAAAAAAATTAAAGTGACAGTTTAATTAAAATAATTATAAAATATGTATATTTACACAAAATTTATTAATCGATAATTTATTACAAAAGAAAATTTATTTTTCTCAAATAAATTATAACTATGATTTTTGCAGTTGGCTTCGTAAAATGAACCATATTAATTTAACAGACCCCTCGATACCTCCGTCTTGGATTTCCCAAAAACGTCGTCGGTATTCTTTGCGTTGCGTCAAAAATTTATTTAACACGCGTTGCATACCATGGGAAATTGGCTTTGAAAATCCAATATCTTCATTTGGATGACGTTGAATAATGTCATTTATTATTTCTAAGCCCAATCCTTTGTTTCTGTACTGAGACCTGATGTAAGCGGTGTCCAAAGTCGTCATTGAATATTTATTTGTCCCATAGATCACAGTCCCTATTCAAATATTTAAATTCATCTTATCACGAAGAATATTCTCCGACAGTGCCCCCACTTTTTAAAAATATTCAATGACTTTAAACTGTCAGAGTATTAAAATTTTATTATGATACTGAAATTAGCCGACGTCTAATAATTTTTGGATTTTTTTCCATACAATAAATTATAAAAAAAAAATATTTACAAAAATTGCACTTATAGTTTTTTTAATTTCCTACATGTGCATATTTTTAGATTTTTTTTTTTTTGGATTTGTTGAAAAAAAATTCGAAATATAAAATTTAAAAAAAATTACTTACAGTTGTTATCAATTAGGAGTTAAACAAAATTTGTCAAATTTAAGCCTACGAAATTTGAAAATTCAAATCTAATTATAAATGACATGAGAATTTTACTGAAATTTATTTCCAAATTTCGTTTAACTCCAAATTGATACCAATTGTGTCATTTTTTTTTTAATCAGTTGATAAAATTTTAATACGCTTGACAATTGAAAATTTTTAAAAAGTGGGGGCACTGTCTGAGAATTAATTATTTAAAACTTTACCTTTTGGTTTAATGGTATAAAACCCAACAGGTTTTCTATCAAGCCACTTTAAATATATATCATCATTATCATCCGCGTGATCATAAATTGATTCAAATTTATCCTCACACGGAGTATCCATTTCCCGATAGATTATTTGACTTAGCACATAATAAATTACTTTATCTCGGTCACTAGTAACCTATTTTCAATAAACAAATGTATACATTAATTATTTAAAGCTACATAATTATAATAAACGTTTATTTTAATTATCAAAATACTTTTATCCAGGAATTGTCAACACAATCATCAAATTTATCATCAATATTAACAACTTTATTATTTTCTACAATAGTTATGAAATTTTTACACAGTTTACAATCAATTCGTTGAATATTTTTAATTACTTTAGCATCAACATCTTGCGTACAAGTCATTTGAACTTTTCCGCACCTTATTCACAAAAAAAAATAAAAAATAAAAATTATTGTTTTATTTCAAATTATATAAATAAATAAATATACCTTGCACAGAACATGAGGTTTTAATTTACGTTATTAAAAATAATAATAAACAATATATAAGTAAAAAAAAAAAAAATGCACATACACAAAGATTTGAATTGAGACCAACAGATAACCGATCGCTACTTAAAATACCGAGTTGATAAAATAGATAATTTTATTGTATTTAGATTTATCTTAACAAAACTAAGCGTTATCACAATGGTGTGCAAAACGGATGAACATTAATGACAATCATGACGCATCAATAAAATTATATATCACATTTGCAATCGTAGCCTTGACTCCTCTATTTGCTATATGTACATTTTAATATAAACTCTCTCAGCACCTTGAAATATTAATATCAAATAAACTCATTAAATATTTTAAAATAAATATATGTATATTATTATAAAAAGTAAATTAAATATCATAATCGATGACAAAATCTTCATCAGAAAGATCGTCATCGTCTGAATCATAGTCGAGATAAACTGCCGGAAAGTCTATTTCATCGTCGTCCTCATCGTCTACGAGCATTCCTTGGTAGAGTAATTTGTAACATTTTGACTGAGGATCCTGATAATGGAAGTAAGGCATACTTGGGTTTAATCGAGTACCACATACCCAGCAGAAATAAGTATTGCAACGACCGCATGTCATCTTATTACATCCATCAGATTTCTATAAATAAATATTATTATTATTATTATCATCATCATTATTATAATTATAATTTTGATTGAGTATATGAGTAAATAGTTACCTCAATAGCTGTATTACAATGAGGACAATTACGGCTATTTGAATTAATCCAATTTTCTGACATTGTGTTTTCAACAAGCATCTGCAATTGTTTTTTACCATAACGATTTTCTAATTGTTGTTTAGATAATTCTGTTGCATTTTGATAATCAGAAACCAACTTTTGCTTTTCCGCTGTAAATAATAAACATATTTATTACGATATCAATTATATAGAATTTTTATTAAGGGGGTTCCTGTGTGAGGATCTGTTTTTTGAAACTTTTTTTCAGAAGGCTGCTGAAAATCCAATTTTTAATATTTGCAAATGATTTT
The DNA here is from genome assembly GCA_964016945.1 of Microplitis deprimator. Taxonomy (NCBI): domain Eukaryota; kingdom Metazoa; phylum Arthropoda; class Insecta; order Hymenoptera; family Braconidae; genus Microplitis; species Microplitis deprimator. Next base: position 14,773,602 of record OZ024715.1, on the reverse strand, counting down.
AGTTCACTCGATGCATTTTGGCTTACAGATTAAAACGCCGTTTTTTTTTTTGTTTTTCAGATAAGCCGATGAGCCGGAATTTTAAAGGAAGTGAGCGCACTTTTTTTCGAGGCGAGTATTCTTCAGAGCGTTACAACTTTCGTTGTAATGAAGATTTTAGTAGAAATTTGTTTTACATACTCTTGAAATATTAATATATAAATGATAAAAAAGTTCTATCTTTTGATTGGTCGTCAAAAAAAAATTCCCCAAAAAACGCTTAAAAACAGACCCTCACCCGGGGAACCTCTTTAAGGACACGAGATATAAATTAAAAAAAAAAAATTACTTAGAATTTTTATCAATTAAGAGTTGAGCGAAATTTTTTAAATAAATTCCAGTAAAATCTTTATGTCAATATTTTACATAATTTGAAATATCAAATTTCGCAGACTAAAATTTACTTACCAAATTTCGTTTAACTCCTAATTGATAAAAATTGCAAGTAATTTTTTTTTTAAATCTCTATCTGTCAAACTGTAACTTGTGATTTTTCTAATTAATGCTTTAATCTTTCTAATTAATTGATAAAATTATAATTCAGTTATGACCGAGTCATTGAATATTTTTAAAAAGTGGAGGGGGACTGTCTGAGAGAGTCCTGAATAATAATAGTAATGTCTTACCACAAGACACTTTGCAAGGTTCAATACCATGGTAAACCATTTTGCAATAAATACAAAAAACATAATTGCAAGCAGGACAGCTCGCCATTTTTTCATTAGGCTCTTTGCTAACAGGATACTGACAGTGACGACGAGGACAGTAAACAATGTCGATCATGGTGTCCAAAGTAGCGCTCAACAACGTCGAGTCATACTTCAAAAACAATTCCGGGCTAACGAGTTCTTTTATTTGTGCTGGTGATGCCTCGGAAGTGCACTTTTCCTCAGGACAGTTTATGTTTTGGACAGCACCCTCTTTTATCCTCACTTGCAGGTATCCAGTTATGCAATCCTTGCAAAATATATGAAGACAGGGTTTGAATTGTGTGCAAGACTCCCCAGATCTGTCCATAAAGCAAACTTTGCACGTGTAGAAATTCTTTTTAAACTCGATGGACGTCCGCTCTTCGTTGTAATTCACCAGCATCTCGATGACATTCTGCTCAGGACCGCGGTCGACGACTCCACGTCTGTCAAATCTCGGATTATTTTTCCCATCCCTGGTGCGTTTGCTCATACTTGCTTTGGAAAAGTTTTTGTTATTAAATCGATTTGTTTTTTCAACTCGTGTTTTTTTTTCCTGCATAAGATCGATAGTTTTTTTGTAAAACGTGTACTGTTTAATTAAATTTAAATTATTTTTAATTTTCAAGAATTCTAATGTTTCATTTTGCAAAAATTCACTCCAGGTAAAAATAATTTCCTGCGGTTTGTTTTCAATCCAGAGCTTGTCGAGTTTCCTGCAGAGTTTTATCAAATTGTATGGAGTCATCCAGGAGCAGTACAAAGTAAATTCTGGTGGTGATCTCTCTGGGTAATCTTTGGGCAATGTCATGTATAATTTAAGTGGCGGCAAATGACTGATGGGTACTTTCTCTTCAACTTCATCTTTGTTACGCTCATCTTTGTACAGCAAATAAAAACCTTCTGGCAAGCTGATGAAAATCTTCAATGAACACTGGTACTGATCGTTGTTTTGGTTATAAGAAAATTCTTCGCTAGTATAAATACTCTCCAATGCTATTATTTCATCTTTCTGTTGTTCACTAGCCATTTCTACAACAAATAGTATATATATATTACTTGTAAAATATATGAAAAATATAAATAAATAATTTAATTTACCAAAATATTTATTTAATAAACCAACAGCTGAAATAAATGGAGTACTGAAAATAAATATAACATATATGTAATTAGTATTAACGGATTGTTGCAGAATTCCATGTCATATTTACGAGAATATTTACAATTGAATGGATACTTACATATTTTTTTTGGTAATTAAAAAGCGAAGCGTAAAAAAATTATGAGTTATGTCGGTTACTTTATAAAACTGTGTCTATCAAAGAAATCGCGACTACGTCAACATAAATCTTATTGAGAACGAGAGGAAACAAGCAAATATGAACTATAGATGTATATTTTATTTCTGGTGCGCATGCGGTAACAAAATATTTCAAATTGTGCTAATGAACCCAGAAAACCGGAGTTTCATAGAAATTGAAATGAAACTTTTGACATCTTGATGACGTACAGTAGATTTAAAAAATTTAAGATAAACTCTCATACGTAAAATGACATATAAATTTGACGTAAAACTAAAGCTGGTATTTTATATTGAGTTTGTATGTAATTTTAAGTGAGAGAGAGAGCGAAAAATTAAAATTAGTTTTTTACGCGTGTGAATTCGCAGACAGACAAATTTAAAATTATAAATAAATAGAGTAAATAATTTTAAAAATAATGTTTACATAAAATGCACTTATAAATTTTAAAATTTTTTAAATGCGTATTTTTTAAAAATTTAATTTGATTAATTATTTACTAATTTATTAACAATTTTAAATTTGTCTGTCTGCTACATTCACACTCATGACGTTTAATAATTTTTGAATTTTTTTTCAAAACGATAAATTATAAAAAAAAATATTTGAAAAAATTTCACTTATAGTTTTTTAAATTTTCCACATGTGCATATTTTTTTTTTTTTTTTTCTTGTAAACAATTTAGTAAAAAAAAATTTGAAAATTTCAATTGTCCGCTGACTGTAATGGGAATTCTTACCATCGGGATCTGTTTCAAAAAATTTGTCTTATCGATACATTTGTGTCAAAGTCACCGCCCATTTAAAAACTCAAAAATTAGTACTCGCTGTTGTCACCAGGTGGCAGTGTCAGTAATCTCTGAATCTCCAACATGCTGATTGTCATTGAAGAATGAAGTCTGTAACTTGTAACTGTCTGTAACAACAGATGGCCAATGGTAATAAATTTATTATCAAGCGGATAAATATATGATAATAATAATAATAATAATAATAATAATAATAACATACAATAGTTAATTTGCTGGATCCATTAACCTAGGAGATCACAAGGGTAGGGTGTCTGTCAGTGATAAGTCATAATAAAATGTTTGGCCTTTAATTTAATTTAAAAATACCCAAGGGGATGATGGTGCTATCGCAATTCAAATAATTATTATCGACTATCCAATTATAACTTAATGAATATAATTCTACAGATATATATATCTATATCTACATTAATAAATAAATATAACAATAAAATGTTATGTACATAATGTACTTGGTGATAAAAAAATAATTTACAAGAATTAATAGCTGGTGAAAAATTTTAAATTTGTTTATAAAAAATGGCTCAGTGTAAATTAACACCACGTGAATTTATAAGTAATGCATTCTCTCCTCAAATTGGTGCAGTTTGTTCGGCAGCTGCTGATGCAGTCTGTCAGAAAAATAATTTGTCGTTTATTGAACTGCTGCAGCCTTTTTGTAACCTCGCAACTGAAGGTAATTTAAAAATTTACAATTATTTTTATTTATTGTAATTTAATTATTTTTTTATTTTTACTACAGGGCACATAAAAGATCCCCAGGGATCAACAATTCCCATTCGTAATTTACGTCTGTCTATTCTTGATATTTATGGACAGCCACCGGAGCCAAGTGTCGCCAGGAAAATGCTTAATGATTCCGTCAGCTCGGAACAGTGCGAGCGTACGACTTCTGTGAGAATAGGAACCACTGATTTGGATATTCCATTATCAGTACCCTGGTTTGAATCCTGGCGTGAAATGTTTCTCAATGTACAGTTCCCATCGGATCATGAGTTCACTAAACATTTTTTAGCCTGCATGATTGTCGTATCGACAGCAGATGATAATCCTTTGGATAAAATTCAACAAATGGCCGCTCAGTTACATCAGAGTACTCCTGGAAAGTTGCCAAAGTGGTTTAATAACAATGCGCTGAGATATTATATATTAATTTATGATTCTACGCAAGATGAAAAGGCCAAGTAAGATTTTTAAATTTCATAATTTATTAGTAGTAATAAATAAATTTATTCGGTGAATTTTTTTTAGAGCCGAGTCAGTGTTTACGGAGATGAAAAATCTGTATGATGTAAATAATTGCTTCCTGTTACAAATGAATTCAAGACCTCCAGGTCAAATGGACGACAACATGTATTTACCTGATCCGTGGAGTCAATTTCTGGTAAAGTTCACTGACTTTACCAGCAGCGACCACAGCAGCAGCCCCAGGACACCTGCGGACACTGGGGGAGTCAGTGCGATGCCGAATCAAGTGACTAGTGGGACTGATAAACCAACAAGTCAAGCTGGTACACCAGTGGCGCCGCAAAATCCAGTTCTTTTGTCGCCTGACATCACTGACAAGATAAGTCTGTCCTCGGAAATATCTGAAGTGGTCGCGATTCCCGTTGAAGTTGCTCAGGAAGTGGTTCCGGTGACGATTCACCCTTTGAGTCCGGACAGTGAGAAACGGTTTAGCTCTTTTACAGACAATAGTTACACTAAGTCACAGCACCAGGCGGTGACTGGGTCGCCGATAAACGCAAACGTTTGGGCGGACTCCCCAAATCGTCCGGTAGCTCAACATGGAGCGAGACTGTCAACTCAGGATCTTGATAGGATAAGAACTTTGGTGACGGAGTTCTGTATAAAAAGTCTGCTGCCTTATGTTGAGAAGCAAATCGGCCTTCTGAATGACGTCATTTCTAATAAGAAGGGGGTAAGTCGGTCGCTATTCAGTGCGACGAAACGTTGGTTCGGTACCAGCAAACCCGGAGCGCCTGGATCTGCGCCGACGAACGCGGTCATTTACTCCGCCGATTCTTCGGAGCTGCAGTTGCGTCGTCTAGGCGACCTCTGTTTCATGTTCGGTCACTATACTCTTGCGTATCAAGCGTATCACAGCGCGAAACGTGATTTTGCTGCGGACCAGGCCTGGCTCTACTACGCGGGAGCGCTGGAAATGGCAGCACTGAGTGCTTTCATGCAGGGAGAAATGACCAGGAAGACCGTCGAGTACATGGACGACGCTATCCTCACCTACTCCAACAGCTGCAAGATGCCGCAGTTCGCCACACGTGCGACGATCCTCAGCGCGGAGTGTCTGAAGGGCAGAAACTTGTACGGTGACGCTGCCAAGCAGCTGATCCGCATGACCAGCGAAGACTCTGATCTAAGATCAGCTCTACTGCTCGAGCAAGCGGCCTACTGCTTCGTCTCCTCTAAAATGATGCACAAGTACGCCTTCCACGCAGTGTTAGCTGGCCACAGATTCTCCAAAGCCGGACAGCGGAAGCATTCGCTCCGATGTTACCAACAAGCCTACCAGGTTTACTGCAGCAAAGGCTGGTCTCTTGCTGAAGATCATATTCATTTTACAATAGGCCGACAAGCAGCCTCGCTCAAACAAGTCGAAGAAGCGGTCAAAGCTTTCGAAAAGCTGCTCAGCCCATCAAGCAAGCAGCCGGCAACCCAACAAGCTGCTTTTCTACGCGAATTTTTACATATTAATAATTTACTTATGCAACAAGTACCGCCACATTTTAATGGACTTCCAATTCTACCTCTGCCTCTGATTGACGGCAACGAGATAAAAGTATTACTAGGACCACTGATTTCTTCAAGTGACGACGCAGATGCTCACGATTTGTTCGATCAGCAAGACGACAATGACACCAGATGGTCAAAACTTGAAGAGACACTTGTTACTGAAGCTCAGGGTAGTGTACCGATGATTTTTAAACCTTCAGTATCTCTATATTCTAAAAAAACTAACAATACTGTAAAGCCAAATGCCGTAATTGATGAGCCTATTTATTTATCAGTTGAATTACACAATCCCCTGAGGATCTCCATTCCTCTGTACAAAATAAAACTCATTTGGTCGTTCACCAAAGACGGCCAGACTGCCAGCAACGAGACTCTGTCAGAAAACTCACTGGCCGAGTCGAGTTCCGTTGAGACAGCGATCGTCGACTCGGTCCTGCTGCAGCCGAGCTCCCGGCAACGGGTCGTGCTGTCTTGCACGCCGACGCAGATGGGCGAACTAAAGATAATGGGCATCAGTTACAATTTGTCGAACCCCAGTAGTGCGAACAACGATCTGCCGATCGTAAATCCCTCGGTAATGATCCACGGGAAGCGATTGTTCGAAGTACGGGGTCCCAAGCTGAAGAACGTCAAAGAGAAGCCCGACGCGGTTCTCTACGGTGCTGATTACAGACTGGAGATGAACGTCGTCGACAAAGCGCCTTTTTTGCAAGTGTCCTTTAGCAAAGTGACAACTGAAATGCTCTGCGGGGAACTTCAACGACTGGAAGTTGCTTTAAAAAATATTGGAACCGCTCCTCTGACAAATGTCTACGTCGGTTCCACTGACGCCCGTCTGTTTTGTTTAGAGCGACCGTCAGATAAATTTACTAGTAATAATTATAATAATAACAATAGTAAAGATAATAAAATAAATAGTGTAACTAAAATAGTTTTGCCGTCAATGCAACAGGTTTTAGACGTAGGAGAGACATTTAAAATTCCCCTGTGGATAAGAGCGCCCCATGAAAAGGGAAATCATCGACTAGATTTATTGTTCTACTACGAAAATCCCCAGGCTAAGAGCACGCCGCGTTATCGCGTATCGAGACACACTTGGCAACTTCAAGTATCAAATTCTGTTGAAATAAAAACAATCGTACGGCCAAGTGCTGTTACGAAAAATAATTTGCCGACGATGAATCTAGTGGTCCAGGTCAAGAACACCAACAACACCCACGAGCCCTTTGTCAACGAGATAACTCTCACGAAGATGTCGTTGAAGAGTGACAGCTGGAAGCTGGTGGATCCCATTGTCGAGTCTTTCAAGTACCGGGTGCAGCCGCAAGAGACCTGCCACCTGTTGCTGAAGTTATCAAGAAGACTCAACGACGAGAACATTTACTCCGATGTCTCACTGAACGATGACAAGGACCGGGAATCGATAGCCAACACTCCGTACGCGGAGTTTGTTGAAAAAAGAAACATCAGTCCACAAGATCCGAGTCTAGAGACAAACCAGGGTGTAATTTTAGCAGACTCTCCGCTTGTTGATACCGTGAAATTGGGAGCGACGATGATTGTAAGGTGGCGCGCTAAAGTCATGGAAGCTGGCGCGGTGATTCGCGAGACAACTGGTCAGCATCACGTTGATCTTGAGCTTGTCAATAAATTGTACAAGCACCCAGAAGAAGCGCCAGCAGAACCCAGTGAATATTCGACGCGTTTAAAAATATTTGGACCCGATCGTAATATTCCTGACTCCACTAGCATAATTAAGAAGGACACTATTGATGAGAATGAATTACAAAAAAATGTCATCACATTCTCACTTAATCATTTACGAGAAATAGCTCATGAATTTAATAGGCAACAGATTTGTATTATTCCTGTAACGTTAAATTTGCAAAATAATTCACAGTCACAAGTTTATGTCCAAATAAAAACAATTGGAACCAGTAGGTAAGTCCATTAAATATTTTATTATTTATGAGTAAATATTAACGGGTGATAAATTTTTTTTCTAGTCAATTATACTTGCCAAGTGTTAAATCACAGCTCTATGTACCTCAAGCGTCAACGTACTTCCGTTACGCATGTCATACGACAATTTGTTGTAAAATAGAGTCATACCAACGTCATACCGTTCAATTACAAGCTGTCATATCATCACCAGGTACTTATGACTTAGCATCACGGCTAGATCTCTTAGCGAGACTTGAACAGTTTGATAATTTTGTAACTCAGAAGTGGCGACCAGAAAGCGTCTGCACTGTCAGCGAAGCAAATTAATAAAATTCATTTTTCATGATACCAGCATCGGAACTTAAAGTTTCAGTGTCTCTATGGCCAGTGGAGAAGATAATTTGAGTACAATGCCGCGAATTTCTATCAGCAAACGCGTAAATTGTGAATGCTTTCAGTCAGTGGGCAGTAACTGGCTGCTGATACTGAAATTTTAGGTTCCAATGCAGGTAATCATGAAAAATATTGTGTGTAACTCAGGATGAAACACGATTTCAAACTGCGGGTGATGTCAGCCAGTTTCATCCCTTGCTACACAATATTCTATTAAATAGACGAATAACAAAAAAATAAAGCAAATTAAAATCATTCCTCAATTATATTTAAAGTGTAAATAGTCATGAGACATGGAATCACTCAGTTATATTTTTAAAACCAATACTCGCACATGGATTTTCATATTTTTTACCACTTGTTATTTCTGTTATTATTTAATGCCTTTTTTTAAATGTCATCTTTAATTAATTACGCTAATCAACAAGTGGATGTTGTTCGCTGTTTTGTTTAACTTAATAAGTAATTGAGTCATTTAAATAAAAGCGACATTAGATCAACTCCATCCATTCTTTTAGTCATTGATAATAATAATAATTATTAAATAAAAAAATCCTAACATATCTTTTGAATTTTAATTGCATACAATTAATTATCCTGGGAAAAAATACTAGGGTATGAAAATTCGCCCAATTAGATAATTTATGCTCATGTTTGATGAGTGAAAATTCATATGTGATCATATAGCTGATATTTTTAAATATATGATCATATCTAAGTATTTTTTTTTTTTTATTTCCCGGGAAATTGATTTATACTTAAAAATATTTGTATAAAATATTAAAATAATAAATTTATTGATTATAAATGTTACATTATTATTGAATAATTTTATTTATCTAATTATAAATTTAAATTATACAAAAGTTTATAAATAATATATATATATTTAAGTAGTATTATGAATTGAGTTTGAGTATGTGTAAATTTTTTTTAACATACTTCCATTGTAAATAACAAACTAAAAAATAATAAATAGAGTTTAATGTAAACATTCATTACTTAATTGTTATTTTAATTAATCTACTAAAACCATTTAAAAAATCCCAATTTATTTACTTTATTCAAAGTAATTATGTTTAATATCGTTAGTAGATTTTTTTTATTTTCTTTTACAAATAATAAATTATTTTTATTTTGAATAAATATTAAGATTTTATGTGACGGCTAAAATTGAATTATTTTTAATATTTTATTTTATTAATTAATTATAAATATAAAATTAAAATTTGATTCTAAATTAAATAAAAATTAATTTTGTAAGAAACTGGAGGCTGGGTAATTTTTTAAAAATATTTAAAATTAAAAAAATGAAACCACAATTAAGTTGGCGCGGAATTTTTAAATTTTTAAATTATTGAAAATCATAAAATAAATAATCAATTAATTATCATTAATTAAAAATTCAAAAATAATTTTTTTGAATAACTAGAGAGTGGGTAATTTTTTAAAAATATTTAAAATTAAAATGATGAAACCACAAATAAGTTGGCGCGGAATTTTAAATTATTTTAATAATTGATATATAAAAAAATGCCTCAAAAATTTTTTTCCGAATCCACAATTACTCAAATCATAAAATAATTAATTAATTAATTAATTACCATCAATTAAAAATACAAAATTAATTTTTTGAATAACCCAGTAAACAAATTTTATTTTAAATAGTTATCGCTGTCATTACATCGCTCCCATATTTCTTTCAGCCTTGAGACAAATAAAATAAAGTATTATGTAATTACTCGACAATTATTTATTTTTTAAAATTATTAATTAAGTAACATTTCATTAAAACTGACGTTTATGTCTGTACCGACAGCGACAATGCAGTTTTTTTATAATAACAAGTATGTCTAAATGTAAATAGACAAATCATACACGAAAATTCAATAAATACATAAAATTTTAAACCTGCCCATGGCATATTTTGTCAATAACTCAATTCATATAAACCGGCAGTATAACTCCTTCACACTTATTACTTAGATAAGTAATTTAACGATGTTCGAACACAAAAGAAGACCTTCAAGTTATTGAAAAGTTTCTATTTACTCATGATCGCAATAACCTCTGTAAATTCCATCAATTTTTTATTTAAAATATTTCAAATATTAACAGAATTTCAATTATGGGAAATTATGTAGGAAATTTAATAATATGGTGAGTAGATATTTTTATATTTTTTATAAATAATTGACTATTTAATTAAATTGTAAAAATAAAATGTTTTATTTTTTTTCTCTTCAGTGTCCTTGTGTTTTTATCAATAGGAGTAATTTATGGTACGACACAAATAGTAAAATCATTAACTGAAAATCAAAGTGAATATTTTAATGCTGGTTCGTATAACTGGATCATAAGATTGAGTCTCAATTTACTAGGATATGCAACTATTTTATTACCTGGATATTTAATTTATAAGTATGTTAAACACAGCAAGTACCTGCAGCGAACTGGTAAATTTCATTTATTTTTTTTTTAATTTTAAAAAAATAATTTACTCATCCAAAGTTAGCTGACGTCTGTTAACTTTTAGTTTTTTTTCAAAACGATAAATCATAAAATAAAAATGCACCTGTAGTTTTTTTAATTTTCTACATGTGCATAATTTTTTTTTTTTTTTTTTTATAATTGACTTGAAAAAAAAATCTGAAGATTTTTAATTGTCTTCTAACTTCAGGATCATGAAGAATTTATAGAGTGAGTATATAAATAAATTTATTTTGTTCCAGGAACTGGGATTATATCAAAATTAATTCATAAATGTATATCAGGAAGTGGGGAATCCGGTCTACTTGATACATCTGATTACATTCCGGCAGCAAAACCTCAGCAAGATCATTATTTTATTAAAAATGAAACATTTTTACTAGCGTACTGTTTTTTCGGCCTGCAAATAAGTTATTTGACATGGGGATATTTTCAAGAAAAAATAATGACTCAAGTACTTCATTTTTTTTTTCTAATACAAAGAAAAAAATTTAATTTTATAAATAAATTTTTTTTTTTTTCAGGAATATGTGAGCAGTGATGGGGAGAAAGGACATTTCAAAGATTCACAATTTCTAGTATTTGTAAATAGAATCCTCGCATTTACAGTATCAGGCCTATATTTATTTATAATAAAACAGCCGCGTCATATAACGCCACTGTACAAATATTCATATTGTTCTTTATCCAACATACTGAGTAGTTGGTGCCAATATGAAGCACTAAAATTTGTTAGTTTTCCAACTCAGGTATTAGCCAAAGCATCTAAAATAATTCCTGTAATGATAATGGGTAAATTAGTATCGCGTAAAACGTACGAGTATTATGAATACGTAACCGCTGCTCTGATATCTGTCGGTATGACATTATTTATGTTAGGAAGTGCTGATGATGTTAATGGTAAAATACTTTTATTAATTTATTTAATTTATTTAGTAGTAAATAATAAATTAAGTTATTGAATTACAGATAAAGTAACAACGATGTCAGGTGTTATTTTACTTGCCGGTTACATGGCGCTCGATAGTTTCACGAGTAATTGGCAAGAAGCTTTGTCTAAAGAATACAGACCGACGAGTATCCAGATGATGTGTGGAGTCAATTTATTTTCTTGTTTACTGACAGCGACTTCATTGTTACAACAATCGGGATTTACTAATTCTGTTTGTTTTCTTATCAAGGTAATTTATTTATTACTAAAGTAATCATGAGTGTAAATGTAGCAAATGTGTGATAATTTATAATTTTATTGAAATAATTAAATTTTTTAAATCCGCGCTCTAATTTTTCAATCCAACTACGAATTTTAAAATTTTTATTTTATTTATTTATAAAAAAAATTTTTTAAATTGACAATTGTCAGCTACATTACACTTATAAAGTAATCATATATTTACCCAAGTAGCACAGAGACAACTTTAAGATATCATTTAAAAAGACAAAACTAATTTTTTTTGTCTCAAAGTCAAGTTTTGCTTAAAAAATAAGACATACAGATGTTGGTTCTGGAAGTCATGGAAATTTGTCATCTTTTTTCTGTTTTAAAAAAGTCATTTGAATTAAAAAACTGTTTAGATGATTTATTTGACCATTATTTGTAATTTACTTTTTGTCATCACTTGTGTCAAGTCTTTTAAGCAGATATTTTTTCGGTGACTTGAATTTTTGATGGCTTTGTCAACATTTTGGTGCCTTATCAATAGGTCAAAAAACAGCTTCAAAACTGATATCTTATAGATGTCACAAAGCCAAGTGTGCTAATTGGGATCATATATTTATTTAAAATTATTAAGGACATTCTCAGTCAGTGCCCTCCCCCCCCTCAAAGTCAAAAAAATATTCAACTGCCATATCCGTATTTAAATTTTATTAATTAACTAAACAAAATTAAAATACTTACAATTGTCATCAATTAGGAGTTCAATGAAATTTAGTAAATAAATTTTACACTACGAAATTTGACATTTCGAATCATGTAAAATATTGACATGAAGATTCTACTGGAATTTATTTTTTAAATTTCGTTAACCTCCTAATTGATGACAACTAAGTCATTTTTTTTTTTTGAATTGATCTCGTAACATCCTTTTTTAAATTACAGTTCGTCGTTGAACTTTTAAAAAAATGGGCGGGACTAATAATGCTCTTAATTAAATTTTTAATTAAAATTATTAATAATAATAATAAAATTTTTTCTTAGTTTCCTACTTTTCTAATTGACTGTTTGCTCATATCAATATGCTCAGCAACTGGACAATTATTTTTATTCTACACAATTAAAAAATTTGGAGCTGTTACATTTTCAATAATTATGACAATACGTCAGGTAATTACTAATTACTAAAATTTCTAATAACAATAAAAATTAAATCATAATAAATTAATAAATAAATTATTTATTTATTTAAATACAGGGATTAGCAATACTGCTGTCATGTTTCATATACGACCACCAAATAACAATATATGGAGTGATTGGAATATTTATTGTATTTGGTTCAATATTTTTACGTAATTACTGTCGCAACAGAGTGCGCGCGTTAAAGAAACACCGAACTGAAAATATAAATATAAAAGATTAATTATTAATTATTAATATTTTTTATTATTGGTATAGTAAATTATTTTAAATCGACTAACACTTCGAAACAGATTTATATATATACATATATATTTTTATAATTTTATCAAGCATGTGCTTTATACAGCAACTGTAATAATTAATCATATATATCAGACGGTAATTTAAATTAATCAGACAATAATAGAATTTAAATTTTAATTATTTTATAAATTCAGTACTTATTCATATTTTTTTCTAATTACTTTTACACTTTGCTTACCTGTTTATTTATTTATTTTAAAAATAATATATATATATATTTTATTTATAATTTTTTTAGCTGAAAAAAATGTACAAATTTCTAAAATAATTAATAATTACTTTTAAAAAAAAAGTACCTACTGAAAATAAAGCAAAACAATCGTGCAAAATAAATAAGGAAAGGAAATTGTAAGCTTGTGTTCATTTGCAATATAACGTAATTACATATAATTTAAAATACCAATTAATTTTTATTAGCCAATTGATAATTAATTAAAAAGTAACATGCACTTGACATGTTTGTACAGTAGATACAATAATACGATAATTGATAATTGATACTTTATCATTAATCATAATCATTAATCATCGGTGATAAATAATTGATCATCGATATGAAAATATTATTTGTCTAAAATAAATTTAAATTAAAATCAGATACAGTTAAGTTTTAATGTCAAGTTAATGAAATAAAATGGAATATTAATGTTATAAATAAATATTTTGGTTTATTGACTATTAGATTTATATGTAAATATATATAGTACATACTCAAAAATACACACAATTAATAAATTATTAAAATAAATAAAACAAAGGGTTTAAATTAAATTTCTACTCTAATTGATCTCATAAATAAACCAAAGGTTGTTTCAAATTAACATCCGATGATGCTTGGAATGATTTGTAATGAAATAAATGAGTGAAATTTATTAAAGATGGGCCGTACACTAATTGAACTTTTTAATTTTACTTTTCTTTTAATTTACTAGACTTTTATGACAGAAATTTTCTTTAGTCTCCAAGAAATCTCTAAGACGTCCAAAATTTTCGAAAGATTTTCATCATTTGGATGACAAAATTATTCAAAACGTAAAATTCAAAAATTTGGCGCACTAACCAAATTTTTAAATTTTACTTTTCTTTAAATTTATTAGTCAATTTTTATTACAAAAATTTTTCATAGCTTCCGGAAAAATTTTTTAGACGTCAAAAATTTTTTGAAGATTTTCATGATTCGAGTGACAAATTTATTCAAGACAAAAAAAAATCAAAAATTGGTACTGCCCACCCTTAAGTAAAAGCTTTAGATGTATGTAGGCGATAAATCATCATATATATACATATATATGATGCATTATTGATCAGACCACATGCTGGGGTTTTACAAACGTATATTATTACAATGATGATAATAATAAATAATCATATCTAATATATGGTAATATACATATCTATATTAATAATAATAATAATAATAATATAAATAATAGTAATAATAATAAGTATGATGATTATAGAGTGGCATGAATATATTAAATAAATGACAATAGTAATCTATTCTTCAAAGAGCGGAGGACGAAAAATGGCAATAAGGCACAGGACAGAGATGACAAGTTCAGACGTAAGCAGGACCAACTGTATGCTACAGAGGATCATCTCTAGTCTAAGGACATAGCTCTGCCACACGAGAAAATACAGTGTCGTAAGTGCACTAGGTATTGTAAGAATAATTCCACATAGAATGGGAACTCCTCGTTCTGTCAAATTTCCCTTACGGCCCAGATAGACACGTCCGCCCTCGGTGGCTATTAGGAACAGAAGAAGCGAAAATTCAGTTATCGTTGTCGTGGAATTTGATGCTGGAAGACTCGTTGCTTTGTAGAGTCCCATTCCCAGTTCGCATACCGCGAACATTCCAAAGTAAAATGAATTCAAGTACATGAGAATTTCGTAAGTCAATGACGAGTTTGCGACTGCCGGCATTATTTAATTTTTTTTTTTATTTTCCCCTTGTAGTTTTTAATCTTCACGGGCAATAAATAATTGTACTCATGGTCAAGTTAAATGGTAAATTTATTAATAGGCACTAGTGGTTTTAAAAACTTGGGGACTGTTTGTTTTTATATATTTTTGCTGACGGTGAAGCTGACTGATAACTCGACTGTCTGTAATAGATCACTGCACTCATTATTGGTAATTTTATCGCACTGTTTGTTTAAATTTAAATTAAGTTTATTATTAATTTTTATAAACAGTATAATTATTATATATTTACGTATTGACGGTCGTTACTGCACGAAGATTATTATTATATTATTTGAAGTATTTTATGTAAATATGTATTACTAAAAACAACTTTGTCCCTTTTTGTTGTTTATTTTTAACCTCCTCCCCGACGCTAGTAACCGCCACCACTTTCCCTCTTTCTCTGGCGCCCACCTCTTTGATGTCCGATGGAGGAGAGACAGAGAGGAAACTACTCAGAGTTAGACGTGTCTCGGTCCGTGAATGCATAAACGTAAATAGATATACTGACCGCCCTCCAATTTGTCAACACATAAAAATGCAGAGGGTAAGTGTGGGGATATATCATATGTGAATATATGTATTTATATATGTGTTTTGGTCTCGGAGAATATGCGCACTACGAGTTTTAATGGCGGGAAATATTTGAGTAGAGTTTTTCAAATATTATTTGGGCGCTAGTTCAAATTTAAAAAAAAAAATTCATTTTTGTGGGACTTTTTTTTAGGGGACTTATTTTACTCCAGACGGTAAATTTTTAATAATTTTTTTTTTTATTATAAATTTTGTAAAATTAATTTTTTTTAATTTGCGCTTGCATTTAAATTTAAAAAAAAAATAATAATTTTAAAAAATTGTGTAATTTAGTGATAATTTAAAAAATTTTTTTAAAAAATTTCAAAGAATTGATGATTTTTGAAAAAAATTTAAAAATATCGTGGGAAAATTTTTAAAATATTTTTTTATGTCATTCAAAATTAAATGTCTAATTCCAACCCCTAGAATTTCTATTTTTTTATGAAAAAAATTCTATAGAAATTTATTTCAAAAGAATTCAATAAAAAAAAAATGTTTTCCCTTGATTACGATCTATATATAATTGTCACTAGTAATTTCAATGATTGATAAAAAAATTTATCTAGTGAATGACCATAATTGATAAAATATCTTTATATATTTATATATATGTAAATTGTATGAATATTTCAAGTAGAATGAATTTACCCACGATTATGGGGTAAAGTAATTTCGAGAAGTTTCTGGTGGCCGATGACATCGCAAATAATGTCATATAAATATAAACAGAGGGAATCTCGGTCATAATAACGATATGAGGTGAAGATAAAAGTGAAAATTCATCACCGCGGTGCGTAAACAAAAAACAAGTTTCCAAGTAACAAAACGACTTATGATATTTCGTAATTCCACAAGTAGAACACATTAGTAATTTATCTATAAACTAAATTGCCTAGAGACTTCTAGGAAAAAAACAAAAGTATTTGATAATTAATTATATTTATTTATCAGCAAGTTGATTGTATTAATTTATTTATCATATTTATTTTCAGCTTCGACAAAAGTTATCGATAACAAATAAATATCCAGAGTTGCGGTGAAGAAATAAAAATTCCTATCACGTGACGGAACGAAAAGCTTAAAGTTAAACTTCTTAAGTCTATAAATAGTTTATAAATTTATATTTATATTAATATTATTAATGGATCTAAAGTTTAACGAAGCCTCGTAGAAGCAGCTTATACATATGAAATTTGAGGCTGATAACCTCATGGATGGAATTCTTAAATAACTCTTTCAGTTCAAAGAACCGTTATTTTTCATTATTATGGAACTTATACCCACGAGTTACGACTTATAATGAAATTCACATCAGGACCTTCTGTCCGTTCAATTAAATATTATATATTTCTTGACATCATCTGTATATTATATATTTAAAATACATCTACCCACATAAATTTATAAATCCTCATCGTAAAGATAAAATATCTGGCAATTAAACTATCGAAATCCTTAAACGTATTTTAAATAATATATATGTATATATATTTTATTAACAAAAAGTTTATTCATTCATTCATTCAATACCATTCATTATGCGTACACTTACTGCTGGGTTAATTATTTTACTTGATAAAAATAATCTCGAGAAAAAGACATAACCAGTCATTATATAAATTTAAATCCAGTGTATGTATATTTATATACATATATATGTGAAAAAGTTTTTTTTAGACTTTAACAAGTTGTAATTACTGGACAGTATAAAACGTGCCAAAAATTTTTGGTGAAGCACCTGAACAAAAGTTTTGGTTTATAAAAGCTGCAGAGTCTGGTACCAAAGCTATAATCACACCATTGACGATTATTCCGCGAGCGGTCGTTGGTAGCTGGTTCTTTCGCTTCCTGGTCTTGGTCATGATCCAACCGAGAGTCCAACATACATAATAAACACACACGAGCCCATAAAAACTCGTATTCCGACCCATACATATCACTTGTTTCTCATCACACGTTACGGCATGCTGATGCACGTGTTTTAACTTATTTCAATGCCTCAGTAATTATTATTTCAATACTGCTGTAATTATTACCATTTTTTACTATCCGTTATTATTATTTTCATATTTATTATTTATAACAATATGCAGTAAAAAATTAGCGGAGTAAATCCGGAGTGAATGTGGAGCGGATATCTGTTTATTTATTTACTGCCTTCGGAGTAAAATTCAATTCGAAGGGAAGTTTATTGTAATTTTTAAACTCCAGTTCAAAGTGAAATTGACTCCTAGAGGGAGTTTATTTTAATGTCAAAATTTCGAACCGGAGGGAGTGTGGATTTAAATAAAATCCATAATCACTCCAAATTAACTTCTGATTTTTTACTGTGTACACTATAAAAAATTAACGGAGTAAATCCGGAGCAGACTATTTATTTATTTAATCCTCTCGGAGTGAAATTCACTCCAAAGGAAAACTTAATTTAATATTAAAAATCTGAATCGGAGTGAATATGGATTTAAATGAAATCCAGATGACTCCAAAATCACTCCGCTGGAAAAACGCACCCCGTATGCGGAGTAATTTTTTTTAAAATCCGGAACTCCGAGTGATGGAGTGAATTCGAATCTAAATAAAATCCATAATCACTACGAATTTTTTCAGTGCATTATTGTAATTTTTTTTCAGATGCCTGATGTTGTATTAAAGATAATTCGAGACGTCGCGAACTTTAACGTCTTGAGTTATCGTCTACATATCCGTTAACCCATTAAATGATTTTATAACTGGACATAATCACAATGGATACTATTATTATTGTTTTTCGTAGTAAAAGACTGAATATTAAATCGCGTATGGTCAAAATTATTAAGCCAAATAAATTTAGCCCGCTGCCCATTTAGGACACGTCACAAATATTTATCTTCACGAGTCCTTAGCAGAATTAAAAAAAAAGTTTTTTAAATAAAAAATAAAAAAAAAGCTTCACACAAATTAACTTCCTCAACTCTCAGCCTTGGACTTTATTTTTATTTATTCGAGAACGGAATAAATCTCTATCCTTTATTTAAATTAGCCGACTGTTGTATATTTCGTTAAAGATCAATACCCTCCTGCGAACGGTAAGAAATTCTGTGAGCAAAAAAACTTAATTGTTCCTCCTATCCGCCAGATAAGAGATTCTCTTTACACAAGAAAATGTTTAACTTTTTCTATAAACTTTTCTAGTTTCCCATTGAAGTTTCCATTCTTCATATACATACACATATATATTTATGTGATATTAATTTACGTGAGCTCGTATTGTGCAAATTAAAATATGTAGTCTATGAGAAACTCGTTCTTACGATGATGCCACCGAATAAGAATAAGTATAATCTCACAAACTGTAAAAGGATATTTTCCCTGTGAGTCTAGACTAAATAGACTCCTGTCTCTTCTCAACTCATTACGACTTCCGCATCAGAATTATTTCCCCCAAGTCCAGATAGACTTTCAGCACATTGCCAATAAATCGGAGCGTCTGGCAGCCTTTGTTGCCAGCAAATAATTATAAAATAAAATAAATCATATTAAATAGATAGGATAAAAAGTAACATATATATTTATTTCTTACCACACTCGCCCACATATTCAAGTCCTTAATCCATTTATTTAAAAAGTTAAGTTGATTTAAAACGAGTTTCAATCGACGGTTCACTCCACCGTCTATCTGTATAAAATATAAATTATAAATTATATTATAAATATAATACGACGATACATCCTCTTAAGCTTAAATATATGTATGTATATGTATAGATATATGTATAAAACGTAAGCAAGTATATCATTTCCCCTTAGTCCATTCTAGGCGGTTCTATGTATAGAAATTCATTACCTCCCCCTGTTCAACTCGTCTCTCCCAACGTTTCGATCCGGTCGAACTTCTTCTATCTCTTGTTCTATCGCTGCATAACATCGTCCAGTACTTTCAAATGCTCTCTCACTATGCAATGCTGCAACTATCAGCTTAGCTATTCATCTCTCCCCTCAGCTAGTGCACTAGCATTCATCCTCATCCTCATACTTATGTCCATACCCGTATCCGTACCCGTAGATTAGAACCGATGGGTGGTCTCGAGCACAAATAAATTCCTCGATATCTAACCCCTCGGTAACGTCGACTCCGAAGACTGAATTTAAGTAAAACTTATTTTGTCGCGGTTTTTATTACTATTTTTTGTTTCTGCTTCGGACTTGACATCGCCTCTATCATTTTCCTGAAACGTCTGACTCGCCGGCTCGCCCGTATGTTGCACCAGCTAATATTTTTCTACCTCTCTTTTGCTTTCTTCGGTGCATTCCCTGGCAAAAGCTCCCATAACCACAGCCACGAAATAACACAATAAGATCGTTGTTGTCCGAGTTTATCCTTCCTGTATCTTCTACTTTTTTATTTTATTTACCTACGACGGCCCGTCAGACACGCACTGGGATAAAGAAATATGACTTGAGATTCGCCTGACTGCGCGTTTATGTATGACATAATAATACATCTGCCTGTTGATTTTATTTTATACATTTTATGTTTTTTATTGTTGCTTTACACTCGAGCTGACACAAAACCTACCACGCTGTCATTCTCGTTGTCATAGTCATCATTATTATTATTATTTTATTACATATTCTTGCCTTGATATCAATTTTGAGAAAATTTAAAACGAAAAAATTTATGATACTGAAGTTAGCCGACGTTTAATAACTTTTGGATTTTTTTCAAAATGATAAATTATAAAAAAAAAATATTTGAAAAAATTGCACTTGTGGTTTTTTAAATTTTCTACATGTGCAAATTTTTAGATTGATTTTTTTTTAATCGATTTGTTGAAAAATCGAAAATTGTTAATTCATAATGAAAAATTTTTCTTACGCCAAGAAATTTTTTTTTTCTGTGTATAAATAATTTTTTTTTTAAATTTCTAGTAAACGTTTGGTCTGAAAATGTTGAAAATTAAAAATCAATGAAATATAACTAAAAAAAAAATTTTTTTTTAATGGATAAGATGGGCCTGTAATTTACACATAATAATATTTTTCCCGATGAAAATAAATATATGTATTAACATATATTATTAACATGGTAATTTAGATGGCATATAGCTTATATTTATCGTAACCCCATCATTCTCATTTGATAACTCCCCGTCCCAGTTGTACAGTAATTTATGTACAATTATTTTTACTATGGAATTCTATATTATAATTCTTGTCTCAGGATCGGGAGTTTAATTCCTATAGCTATTATATATTATATTCTTGCTGGCACTCACGCCAAAGAACCACAGCCAAACGATTACACACAACTTTAGCTTGATTTTACTTCTTACTTTTCTACAACAACAGCAACAGCGACTACCGCAGCATAGCTCTAATGTTTCTTCAGCAGACGCTGTCATACTCTGACGGCGAACATTCATGTAAACAAAAGGAACAAAGCCAAATCAAGACAACAGTTTGTCTCGGGCGACAGCCTGTCGGTGCAACGTGTGTGCCGTTTAATTTTTTTTCCTCAGTGCTGCGAAAAAATGATAAAAAAGTGAGTGAGGGAATGAGGAAAAAAAATCTACAGTAACAAATAAAATAAGTGATAGCGTCATATATATGTATGTATGTACATGCACATATATATATATGAGACACGAAGAGTCTTGTAATGTGCGCGACGATAACGACACACGTGCGTAAAATGCATGCGTGACTAAAAGGAGGGAAAAGCAAAATACAACACAAAGTAAAGAACACAGGAGGTAGAGGGAACCAACAAAAGGAAGTAAAGAAGAGCCAAAAGAAGAAGTCGAGGCACTAGAATAAGAATAAGAATAAGAATATGAAGGAGGAGGAGGAGGAGGAGGAGGAGGAGTAAAATAAGAATAAAAAAATGAGGGATTCCGTTCTCTTCCTCGCGCCTTCCTTCTCGCTTTAACTTCTTCCCCGGGTCCTGACTTTATCTTATAGCGTCTTCTCGTCCCCTCCGAGAGTCCTCGTCCCTCCCCACATGGCTTTGTCCGCTTTACCGTCGTCTTAGCTCTCTCCCTCCTCGTGTAGTTCTTCCTCCCCTATCTTTTCAAAAATATAACGTGTCCTGAGACTTTTTAGGATCAGTACGATCGCAGACGCTTGGGGAGGCGGTAATCCCGCTTCACCCGCGTTCGACGCGCCTTCCTTTATCACATATCACCTTTTGTAGTTTACACCATTTATCACCACCATCACCATCATTCTTGTCAATATTATTATTACCATTGTTATTATTAATATTATTTATATAGTACTATATTTTTAACCTGTAATACTGTTATTGTTATTAATAGTTTCCCTTTCTTCCCGCCTCTACAATAAATAAAAGTCCGCCTGTCACCCAATTGCACAGTTTTTCTTACGACTCAATCAAGTCTACATGTGTGTCGTGGTACGTGAAAGCTCATTCAACGTATTTATTATTACACCAAACTAGTACCGTATCTACTTAACTCCGGGCAGATCGGAGCGGCTTTTTCTACTAGTGCAGTGTAATAATTTCCTAAGTCAATCAATCAATCAATCAATCAATCAATTAATTAATTTACTCATTTATATATTTTTTTTCTTTTACTTTAAAGTCTAATTGCCACTACTCTCCGCTGAGAGATACGATATCTTGGACACACGGTTTACTGCGCTTGACCTTCTCATGTGAGTACTAGAGCAATTGTCATAATTGTCATTTCGGTTTCCGGCCTGACCCACGGGCAAAGATGTTGTGATAATCTCTTGATTATTATAATACGGGCCCACGCTGTCTCGGATCTCGAAACTCTTCAGTCTGTCAGTAACAACCGTCCGAGTGATTACTGACATTATTTAAACACACACTTTACTCGATATACTGTTTTTTTTAAATCGCATATAAACAAATAGTGCGTTAACTTCTCTTTATTTATTCATATTTATTATTTTATCTTATCTATTAACACGGTAAATTTTTTATTGTTAATAATTAATCGTCAGTTATCAGTACTATTTAAAAATAATTATTTATTGTATTTATAACTCGAGCAAAAAAAAATCATATTTATATACAACAATAATTATTATTATTATTAAGTTTTGTTGATGTTGATAAATATAATGAGTATCGAGTATCGAGTGTGATAACGATGGCCAGTTATAAATAATTTTTAAAAAATTGTTATTATTTAAATATTTAAATTCTCGAGGTCAATGTTGAGAGAAATATAATTTGGAAATCCAGTAATTACTTATATTTTTAATTAAATATTATTTTATATTATCAAGGTTTTTATTTATGAAGTCTTTAGATATTTTATGTTATTAATTTATTAATATGTATATATATACATATATGTATATTAGGGTGCGTCATTTCGGAGTAACTTTTTTTTTTAAGTGCATGTGGAAAAAACCATAGTTCAACACAAAAAAAAAATTATGTCAATTACAGACCTAGCTCTGAAAAATTCGAATTCCCATTTAACATGAGAAATTTTTTTTTAAGCTTTGAGTATTTTTAACTCGTTAACAGATCAATAGATCGAATAGACTAATACATATTTTTGTAGGAAATTAAACGCTCTACAAAAAAGGTGTCTTATCATTTTTTGATAAATCCATGTGTTGAAAAGTTATTGGAGCTCGAAGTCAAGTTATAGTAAATTTCGAGATCTTTTTACTTTTCCGGCGAATCTATGAGACTTGACACAAAATCTCATAAGATATTTTTTGTTCACAATTTCATTTTCTACAAATTATTTATAGTAAAATTTTTTCAAACTCCGCATTGTTTTCTAGTTATTTTAATTTCAATGTCGAGCTCTGGAAATCGAAAAAAAAAATCTCGAAATTTACTATAACTTGACTTCGAGCTCCAATAACTTTTCAACAGATGGATTTATCAAAAAATGATAAGATACCTTTTTTGTAGAGCGTTTAATTTCCTACAAAAATATATATTAGTCTATTCGATCCATTGATCTGTTAGCGAGTTAAAAATACTCAGTTTAAAAAAAAAATTTCCCATGTTATTTAAATGGGAAATCGAATTTTTCAGAGCTAGTTTTGTAATCATCATAAAATTTATTTTTGTGTTGACCTATGATTTTTCCCACATGCACTTAAGAAAAAAAAATGTTGCTCCGAAATGACGGACCCTAATGTACATATATTATATATTAAAAAATAGTTATACGCGTGTATTTAGAAATTATGATTATCGGTCATTCACCAATAACGCAATTAGCCTCGTTTGATAACCCATATATAATGTATTCTATTGTAAATTATTAAATATATATATCAAGTGTATATTATAATTTTACACATATATATAATTCCGTACTTATGAATATTTATTTTGGATGACAATGAAATTTTGCAACATTTATACGCATACATTAACCCCGACTTTATAACTTTCGCAATACAAATAAAATACAACGTGCGTTATCTATGATAATTTTTTTTAAATATATATATGTACATAAATATGTGAAAAAAAAAAAAAAAATTGAATTAATTACACTGATAATATGGGTAGAATATTGCGTGATCTAGTTATTTTTGCTGTAATGAAGTGATTTATTTTTAATTTCTAATCATCACGTGTGGTTTCATACAAAGTATATTGTAATATAAACATATTTGTATGTATGTAAACACATGTTTATGTAGATACGTTTGAGCATTCGATAGAGGGAGGATAAGATAGAATTAAAATCGATATAAATTTGTGTTTGAGCTAAAGATATCAGTGATTAAAATGATTAGGCTGAGCGATGGATTAATTTACAAAGGACTCGAGTGGTTGTGAGTAATAAATAAATAAACAGAGATAAATTGTTTATAAAGACTAGGCCGACAGTAATCGGCACTT
Source organism: Microplitis deprimator (assembly GCA_964016945.1). Taxonomy (NCBI): domain Eukaryota; kingdom Metazoa; phylum Arthropoda; class Insecta; order Hymenoptera; family Braconidae; genus Microplitis; species Microplitis deprimator. The sequence continues at coordinate 14,749,118 of OZ024715.1, read as the reverse complement.
TACTACTGCGGAAATTAATTTTATCGGTCAATTAAAATTTATGCAAGTTAATTAATCTTTAAGTCGAGGCTGATAAGTATACTGACTAATGGGGATCATTTTTAATTTTTTTATTTATTCTCATCAGTAAATCACAGAAAAATCAACATGATGGTATTACTTGAAATAATTACTGGTGTTCTGGTGGCGATTTGGGAGTTTGCCATGAGCTACCTGCTGTATTGGATATTTTCTAAAGGTAAAAATCATCATTATCGTAAGTTTATTAATTGTTGTTTTTTTTTTTTATTTATAAATATTAAGAATTTTACGTTTTATTTTAATTTTTTTTTAATTGCTCTATTAATCTATTTTTGAAATTAACGAGTTTGTCTTTTCCTGCCCAATTAAAGTTATAATTGATAATTAATCTCTTTAATTTGTTTTTATTACCTAAACACTACATTGATTAGTTTTGTTTTACAACAAGTTTTTTAATTTTAATAAAAAAAAAAAATTTTTTATTTATTAAAAAAATAAATTTTTTATTTATTAAAAAAATAAATTTTTTAATTACTGTAATAAAATTTTTAATAATTGATTATTTTATATCGACGTCCGTTTGATAAAAAAAATAATTAAAAAAATAAAACTATAAATTTAAATCAGATTTAAAATGAAATAAAAATTTATTAACGTCGGAAATAATAAAAGTAATTTTTTATAAAAAATATATAAACGAAAGTATAACTATTTAATTTTTTTGATAATGCGGTACTATCGATAAAAAAAAGGTAAAAAAATGAGAATGAGAATATCAAAGTCCACATGTTGAAGAAAACTGGTTTAGCAATAGAAAGAGAGAATGAGAGAGTATCAGCAGCATATTATATATATAAATATACGAAATAAGCTTAGGCGATAAATGAGATTGATGATAATGAGCGAATCTGAGCGACGCGATAATCATTATATCAGAAAATATTAGCTGATGAAGCCAGTTTTATAAACATGTAACGGTAACCACGTCGTCGTCTTTCAATTTAAAACGTCAGCTGAATTATATATATAGTCATTTTATATAAATTTTCACTGAATTCTTTTTTTATTTTTTCGTATCAATTTACACAAAAATTTATTTTAACCGCGGTCACTAAATTGTTAATTTTATTGTTTATAATTTTAGGGAAGATTCCCGGGCCACTTTCATTCCCGGTTCTCGGGACCAGGTGGATTTTTTCGTGGTTCGGCCGCTATCAGATAGATAAAGTCCACGATGCATACAAAGGTAGGTTTTGTTTAAAAAAAAAAATATATTTTTAAAAAGTTACGCTGAATATTTAAACTGCAGTTTGCAATTTTCTTATTACCATGTGCTGTTTGTTAAAGAGATAATCTACTTTATAAACAATCATTTAATTATTAAACTATAAATTACAGTTATGGAATCAGTTAAAATTAAATAAGAATTAATTTCCGGAACATAACTCTCAATAGTCCCAGTTACTGACCCTCCGTAATTTTTATTACGTTCAATCATTTGAGACCTTGATATAAATTATTCATGTTTCAATACCCAACACTCACTTGAATTGACATTGGAAATTTTTATTAAATTATATATTAATTTTAAAAATAAAAAAAAAAAGTTGAAAGACAGTCCGAGTCTGAAAAATAGAGTAGAAATTTAAAAAACATAAATGCAATAAAAGTAAATAAAAGTGAGTCTGCTAACTGACTGATGGATCAACCGGTGACTAATCCCTGATTTAAGAGCAGACCTGAATCGAAGGTACGGTCCAGTGTGCAAGGAGGAAGCGCTCTGGAATCATCCAGTTATATCAGTATTTTCACGGAATGACATTGAGATGGTGATGCGACGGAGCTCGCGATTTCCTCTGCGTCCACCTCAGGAGGTCATATCATCTTACCGACGGTCTCGCCAAGATCGTTATACCAATCTCGGCCTTGTCAACGAGTAAGTCACGTTTATTACGTCCTTTATTACTCGCAAACAACCTACAAGGTAATTTAAGGGATAATAGTACCCACTTTAATGTCTCGAACGCATTTTTTTATTGCTACAGACAAGGAGAGACATGGCACAAATTGCGCGAAGCTCTTACGCCAGAGCTCATGGGAGCCAGCACAGTCCTCGGATTTTTTCCTGCCCTCAATCAAGTCTCCGACGAACTTATTCAGCTTATAAAGCATCTTAGAACCGGAAGCACTATCAGCTCCTTCGAGGATATCGCTTACAAAGTTGGTCTTGAAAGTAAATAAAATTATTTTATTATTTTTCTGCATTGGCTTTCTATGCATTCAAGTCAGAGAATCCAGAACTGCAGCTTTTATTTTTTTTTAGGTACGTGTACGTTAATTCTCGGAAGGCATTTAGGATTTTTAAAGCCCAATTCTTGTTCTCTGACCTCGAGATTGGCCAAAGCCGTGAGAATCCATTTTACTGCTTCTCGCGATGCATTTTACGGACTGCCGCTTTGGAAAATATTACCCACTACCGCTTACAGACAATTAATAGAAAGCGAGGATGAAATTTACAGGTTCATTTTCTTGGAATAGATACCAGTACTTTAACTCCCCTTTCATTTAACGATAGACTATTAATTATAGTGTAATTATTTTAGTATAATATCTGAACTACTGGACACAACAATACGGGAGCAGGATCAAAATGCCCGAGACGAACCAGTGGAAGCTGTTTTTCAGTCTATTTTGAAAGATAAAAATTTAAATATCAAAGACAAAAGAGCCGCTATAATAGATTTCATAGCCGCTGGAATTCACACGGTACTTAAATTATTTTTTTTTTATTAATTAATTAATTAATTATGATAATCATCAGCACAGACATTAATCGAAAAATTAAAAATTCCAGCTAGGCAATACTCTAGTATTTATTTTCCACTTAATTGGAAGCAATTCAAAGGTCCAGCAGGAGCTTTACGAAGAAGTTATAAACCTGGCTCCAGCGGGCTGCAATATCGCGGCTGAAGATCTCAGCACTGCTAAATATTTACGTGCATGTATCACTGAAGCCTTTCGGGTAATCCCCACGGCACCTTGTATCGCAAGAATTTTAGACGAACCAATTAACCTGTCTGGCTACAAAGTAGACGCGGGTGTAAGTTACCAGCATATATTTTGTTGCAAATAAAGTATTTACATAAATCTCTAAAATAGACCTCAAAATGAATTATTTTTTGTCCAGTCTGTTGTCCTTTTGCACACATGGATAGCAGGTTTGGAGGACTCCAACTTCAAGAATGCCAAGGAGTGGATGCCTGAGAGATGGCTCAAGCCGACTGCACCCCATAGTCCGCTTCTGGTGGCTCCTTTTGGATTCGGACGTAGAATTTGCCCGGGGAAACGTTTCATCGAGAAAGCGCTGCAGCTTATCGTCGCTAAAGTCGTACGTGAATACGAAATAGTCGCTAAAGATGAGTTGCAATTGCAGTTCGAGTACATTCTCGCTCCCAAGGGACCCGTTTCCCTGCACTTCAAAGACCGCCAAAATTTCCTGTAATTACTGACAGACTGCACCGATATTTTTAGTTATTAATAACTCATTTCATTATTTTTATTTTTATCTGGACATTATCGTTAGCTGTGTACATTTTTTTATAGAAATTTTTCAAAAGGTACTCGCATTATTTCATTTAGATAACTGTTTATTGTTAATCAACTCCATTGTTGTTGTATTTACATTTTCACACTCGCCAATAAATCATTTAAATAAATAAAATCATTGCATGTATAGACACTCCATAAACTAGATAATTATTCACGAAATATTAATATTTTTAAATCTTTATCGCATTTAATGCGCGGAGGAAAAATTATGGGATCCACTTCCATGATATCTGAGAAAAGTTTAAATTATTTTCAAAATTTGTTACATTTTCCGTCAGGATGGTCCCTTATACGACCGTAAAAATGAACTGTCGTTCTTACCTTAGTCTGGAAATTTTTATAAAAGCCATCGGCTTTAATTTTGAAATTTAGCAAAATTGAAATTTTTGAGGAAATTTTTTTGAATTTTTTTTTCCTACCTAAAAAAAAAATAATTTATTTATTCGAACAAATTTGAATAGTAAAATTTACTTATTACTGCAATTTATTTTGTTTTATAAAACGAATTCGAAAGTAGAAATCGGCTCTTACTAAATTAAAAAATTGGGCAGGTCCAAACTTTCAATATTTTTTTTATAAACATTTTCTCTACATGTCTCACTAGCACATAAATTGTATATAAACGATTCCCGTATGAATAAAAAAACAATTTCCATAAAATAATGATAAGCTCCTACAACACTATGGGAATTTATATAACAAATATATGAATATCTTGTTCTCATACATTGAGAAGGTGCTTCCCATAAAAAGTAACAGAAATTCCTCTAATTATTTCTCTGCGCAGACCAAAATCACATTAAACTTCAATAATGCACAATAGTTAGATAAGACATACATACATATATATTGGCGAGTCATAAATATATAAGGAATTTATTCACAAATTGCCTAATAATGTAATAATGTTATTATTGTTGCTCAAGTGGTTAAGACTGAAATCAATCCTTTTTGTAAATGTAAATCCATTTTGTCTCATCAAAAAAATTAATTTATTAATTAACCGATCGATTTATCGATTAGTAAATTGATAAATTAATTAATTAGTCATGCGCTCGTGCATCACCGACTTGTAGAAGGTATTTAATAGATAATAATTATGTTTCATTGTCAGTATAAAAAATTACATGTCCAAAAACATGTACACTAAACAATGATCTTAAAAATATGTATTTACGTTTAAAGTAAATATGTACTAGTACCTTATCTGCTAATATATATTTACTCATAGATAATATTAAAGTAAATTTTTGTAAATACGAAAATTTATGTACATACATCAATATTTGTACAACATAAAGGATTATATATATATGTAGATATATATTAGAGGTGTGCGAATCGTCGAAACTTTTCAAATTATTTGTAAGTTTTCAAATTACTCGATTCGAATCGAGAAAATTCTGATCAAATTTTTATTTTCAATATCCAATTTTTATTTAATGGAGAGTTTAAGGAGGGAAGCTGGTCTGAGATACAAAAAAAAAGAGTATATTTTTGTGATTTTTTTTTTCAGAGTACCTTTTTTATTAAAATTCTTGAAATTTGTGACATTATTATGCATCATTTCAAGAATATTCTGCTAAATTTTCATAAAAAAATATTTAAAATTAAGCCAGTGGTAGGGGGGAGAGACACTTAAAAAAAAGTCTCTATGCCGTAGGCAGGAAAACTCATGACTGCTTCACGTGAAATTAAAAAACCAAAAAGACTTCTTGAGTACATAAGTTTATCTTAGATTTGAACAAAGGATTTTTTTTCAATTACTACTTATTTTTTAATTACATAAAAAGAAGAATTTTTGGTAAAAATCAGAGTTTTTTGATTGCACCTCTACCAAAAATTCAAAAATGAATATTTTGTTTATTCCTTCGTTCAAATCCAAGATTAACTTATGTACTAAAGAAATCTTTCTGGTTTTTTGATTTTAAATGAGGCAGTCATGAGTTATCTTGTCTACGGCATGGAGACTTTTTTTTTTAGGTGACTCGTCTCTCCCCACTACCACTGGCTTATTTTTAAATATTTTTTTATGAAAATTTAACAGAATATTCTTGGAATGATGCTTAATAATGTCACAAATTTTAAGAATTTTAATAACGAGGGTACTCTGAAAAAAAAAATCACAAAAATATGCTCTTTTTTTTTGTCTCTCAGACCAGTTTCTGAATTATTCGAAAACTTACAAAAAATTCGAATTATTATAATCGAATAGTTCGATTTGATTCGATATCGATAATTCGTATGAGTTCGAATTATTCGCACACCCCTAATAAATATATATATGTTATAAATGTAATGTAAAGTGTTTTTAAAATAAAAAAACACTTGATTTAAAATAAAAAATAATAAAAGTCTCATAATTTTATTTATTACTCTTCAATATTTATTATAAATTATAAAATACTATAACAATTTTGATTAATCCTCTTTAATTTATTAATCAATAATAATGATAATTAAAAATAATTATCTGGGTAAATAATTAAAATACCAGTGTATAATTATTTATAAATTTTATAAATAAATTGAATGCCTCGGAGATAAAAAAGTGACCGGCAATTACGATTATAAATTAATAAATTTATTGGAGAAATTGTTTACGTAAAAAATAACCCAGCTCCGTCACAAGTCACATGGCACTTGGATATTTTATAACATTAATATTATTTATTATTTTTATAAAACAATAATTACTCTGCGTAAGATAAAACTCGAATAAAACTATCTAAGATAATTTTAATTATTTCAATAACGGATAATTACTATCTCGCTCGTATAGAAAAAGACTAAGCAGGCATTTAAATCAGTAGGTTTTTATTGGTTTCGTCAAACTTTGGTAATCGTTGAGTTTTTTTAAATTTATCGACTGTAATAACCAGAACCGTGACATTTTAAATCGTGCTGTAATTTTTTATTATCTATATTTATCATTTATATTTATCTATAGAACGTTCTTACAAGACTACTTTGATTTTTTTAGTTTTACTTATACTTTATATATATGTATACCGACGGTTAGTAGGAGTTAATAAATTTTTTAAAGATCTTATAATACTAGTTTCCTTGATAAACGTGAGACCCCCGCGATCGCATTACATCTAAAGCATTTTAATCAGTCCGATTTTATTTATAGATAATACGTTACTTTAAAATTTAATTATTTATAGTCGAGTTACTGTCGATTGATCATTTAACCAGACTTTTAATGCTTCTAGGTAAGTTTGATATTGAACCTTTATTAACACTAGCTGCGGTCGGTCTCATGAAACTGTGGTTACGTGGCTGGACCAATTTACTCCTGCTGGGAGTCGATGTCAAAGTCTTTGAGCTCGGAGTTCGGTTTTGTAGCAAAGGTGTAGTGGAAACACTGCTGCTGCTTCGCGAGACCACAGCTCTTGGTCTTGTGGTGTCACTTGTTCCCTATTTACGGAATTCCAAGTTATTATTTACTCATATATTTATTACAGACTAGAAATTGCATAAGCAGCCATTCATAAAATACATTCAAATTTATGGGGGGGGGGGGAGGGTCCAAGGAAACGTGTTTGCAGCTCATCAATTAATTTTGCAAACGTTTCTCTCGGTTTTTCAAATTTGGTTATTTACACTGTAAAAAATCGGGAGTGAATTCGGATTTTATTTCAATCCATCGATTGGAGTTCCGGAGTCAAAAACAAATCATTTTATGAACGGCCACTAAAAGTTATAAAAATTTGAATGACTTACTGATTGAATTTTTCGAACACTTCGCACCACGGGACCAACGCTGCTTTCACTGCTGCTGCTTCTGCTGGCGGGAATCTTTGTCGTGGCGATCCGCGAGCTCGTTTGTCGCTTGTCGGCGTCTTTGACGGAGTTAGTAAGTGGGCTTGGGTTCTTACGTAGGTCGCTCGTCATGGCGCAGATTGCTGAGGTGTACCCTCGGAGCTGGGGATGACTCGGAGCCAACTTGCGTACAGTATTGACGGAGCTCGCGCTGTTCAACGAACTCCTTGAGCTTCTCAAGCTGCTTTTGGAAGTCGATCTCTCCACGGGGTTTCGCGTCCCATTGGCTTTGATAAGTGGGACTATTTTTTTACTCGAGTCAGTTTTCTTCAGTATCTCGCGCTTAGGACTTTCAGATTTTTTTGTTAAATAATTCGAAGTAGTTTTTTCATTTTCTTGAGCTGGTTTAGTTCTTGATCTAAAAGATTTCAATCTCGCGATTTCGTCCTTTCCTATTACGCGCTTAGGAGGTTCAGCTTCTTTGTCATACCGCATTTCCGCGGGTGAGCATCGCGGCGAGTCATGAATGTCTGTTTCATAATTTCCTGATGAGGTTTCCTGGCTCAGTGTCTCAGAAACAAGGCTCTGTGTCTCCTCAAAGCCTTCGTCATTAAGTTCCTGTTCTTTGCCTTTAACCAGCGGTGAGTTTGACGAAATATTCATGTCGGGAATAAACTTACTCCTAAATACCGACGAATTTTTAGTAGGACTAGACGAATTTTTATCATCAGCAGTATCTGCTGTCTTTGAGCTCGTTACTGAATCAACTTTGCCCTGCAAGTCACTAATCCTCGGGGCTTCCTTGACAACGCGGTCGACCTGGTCGATTTGCGGCTCGGGAGAAGTGACACGAAGTGCAGGCAGCAATTCGCGATCGCCATTAGAGTTAACAATGACCGCGTTCGACTCATTATTAACCCGACTGGGTGGATTGCTGGTTAATCTCAAGGCCTCGCGCACCTGACTGGGATCAATCATACTGCGGTGTCTCTCTCGACAAGAGACCGCCCGTTCCGGCCACACCGGAGTCGTTTCCCTTGGCCGAGATTCCTGCATCACCGGACTGAGAACAGTGTTAGTCACAGCAATAACTGGCGCGGGCTGCGTAATAGGCAGCCTAGAACTTCTGTGCCGTGCTAACCGCTGATTAACTTCCTCCGCAGACTTGGCAGCGACCTCTGTCAAAGCTGACTCGAAATCATTTGACGCATGCCGACGCTTCAATTTATCTTGCCACAGTCTCAGCATTTTATCTTCGTCCAGATCGTTGTCTTCCAGTGACAGAGTGTTCGGTCTCTGAGGTTTGTCATCAGCCAGCGTATCCGAGGAATTACTTTCGGGTTTTCCGCAGCTGTCTTTATCCGCAGGATTATCCTGACTCTTCTTATAACGTCTGGTTTTACGTGCCGCGGCATACCGATCAAAATTACCGCTTCCAAGATCATTTTCCGCGACAGCCGGCTTACTGGCACTTACTTTAGTGTACTCCCGTCCCGTAATAGAACTGCTGCATCTCTCCCGTTTGCACGGCTCTTTCTCCACGGGTTTTACTTCACGAGGTGGACTAAAAACTCGGCGTGTCACTGGCGGGGTTTCAATGTTATCTGAATCAATCTCAATCTTATCGCTCACTTTGTCTTCCTCGGTCTTTCTAGCAGACTTTGAAAATCTACGGACGGCTGAACTTGGCGCAGATATACTTGGGGCGCGTAGATAAATAGTCAGCTCGTCTTGTCCATCATTAACTGTTTCATTTGGTTTATTTTTCTTCCGTTCTTCTTCTCTTATCGCTTGCAAAGTACTCGAACCCAGGACATTGTCGTTGGTAAGACGGGAGCGTATTCGCCGTGAGTATCTCGAGTCGATTTCTTCGGGACTATTTAGAACATTGAGACTCGACTTTCTCCAAGGTGACTTGTCTGTTTCAGCTGAATCTGGTTGAGCTTCTGGAATAATAAGTAATAAATATTTAATAACAAACACATTATTTAAATTATTTAAAACAAACAAACCTTCGATAGCTTCCATAGTTCGCATTACGTCAGTCTTCTCAACTGAAGGACGCCAGTCATAGACATTTGAGTAGCCAGCGCGTGAATTCTCTTCCGTCACATTCGTCTTGCCTTCGTTTTCTACAAACAATCCTTGTTTTAAGAACAAAAACTAAACAAATCTCTTTACTATTAAATTAAATATTTATTATTTACCAGAATCTTCGAAGGACTTTCGGTTGGCCTGCAACTGTCGCGCTCTTCGCTGCAATTCTTCACCCGCACGTTCTTCCTTTTCATTTTCCGACAACCAAGCCTCGATTTTTTGTCTCCATGCTCGTCTGAAATTCATTTAAGTTAATAATCAATCTCTCTTTAATTATTTTTTATAAATTTTAAGCCCAATAATTAATACCCAGTAGGTTTTGTTTCTTCTTCCTGCAAAAACGCTTTATTTTCCGCCAACGGAGACGGGGAATTTGGTCTTTCGCGGTCGCCTGAAAAATCGGCGTTCAATAAATCGCTGCGACGAGGCTGCCCTCTAGCTCTTCTCGCCCACGACCGATCTAAAATAAATATAGTAAATAAAAATAATAGTAAAAAACAATAAATAATCAGTCTATATTTACCCAAACTTCCCCAAGACTTTCGTTCCCGAGTATTATCTTGTCCCGAAGTTCTCAAAAAGTCCATTAAATTGTCGTCGTTGTCTTCGCAAGGAATGCGGCTTCTTCGTCGACGCAGAGTTCCATTGGGAGTAATGTCCGGCGAATAAGTATCTTCTTTGGTAATTTGCTGATCGGGACCACCTGAGCAGGAGCCAAGTCGACGTCTGATGCTCGGAGACCCGGTAATCGATATATCTTCGTCAGAAGTAACCCCGCCATTTTGTAGTCTTTTTATTTTAGCTTCGCTGCGATTATACGACTGTCTAGCGAAACTTTGAATGTCTAATAGCCCGTAATCCATTAAATTGCTCTCAGACTCGGAACCGGGAGTATCAGCCGCGTTATTTACTGTTTTAAAATGAATATTTATTTTACATTAAATCTTAAATCTCATATTTTATTTGATAGTTAACACTTACGGAGCCGCTTTTTGGCCAGCAGTTGTTCTTCCCGTTGTTTACGTCTGGCAGTCGCTTGCTCCTCTTGTATCCGCCGTCTCTCATTTTCGGCGATCGCTTGGTTGAACTTCAAACAAAACTGATGGAATATTTTAAAACACTCTTCTATTTTAAAAGTATTTATGTCTTCGCAGAAAAATTCAGCTAATGTACGTCTCACGCCTTCTAATTCTTCCATATTGCGTTTTAATTGCGCCATCACCTGCTCTGCCATCTAAAAAAAGTAATAAAAGTAAATGGATACCAATAAATAACTTTTTTTTTATTTTTATTTAGTATTCTTTTGATAATTACTTGCAAAAATTGGGCCATTTGTTCCTGAATGTCGCTTTCGGTCGACGATAATTGAATTTGATTTTTTATTTTCTTTATTTTCGTATCCAATGCATTGAATTCGTTTGTCAATTGTTCGATTGTTGTTCTAAAGTTAAGAAAAAAATTTTGTAATTTAAATCAACACAAAAATATTTAAATAAAATGAAATAAAAATTACTTGGTAGCCGGTTCCAAAGCACTCATTTTATGAGAGAAGTCAAGTAAATTTTTTTTTTTTCTCTCAACTTGTAGTGCGACGTAATGAATCAGATTCATTCCCGGTTTGTTCGCTCGTATTTCCGTTAATTTTTGTAATGATGACAATTTAACGCCCGCTGCATTCCCAGCGTATCCGCCCTATCAATCAATGCTCATTTATTAAAACTCTCGTCAATGAAATTACAAATTAGTAGATTACACACCTAGGGCGGAAAATAGGACATTCTAACCCGGGTGTTTAATTGCCCACCTGAGCTGAAGACGAGCCCTACTTTCCTCTGTGGTGTCTATACTTTTTTTCACCAGATCTGTACTTGAAAGTTCAAATTTTTGCCTGTTTGTGGGAAAAATCGCGCGCAAATTTTTATCATTTATTTTCTCATACAAGAAAACGATTTCTTCCTTCTAACCAGGGCAGGAATTTAAACTTTCGACGCAGGTATGGTGAAAAATTGTTTGCTTAAAAATATATATTTACTGAATTGAGGAAGTTTCCAGCAACCAGAACCATGTATAGCACCTCTTGGAGCTGTTTGTTAGTCATTAAACCTTTGCCGGCGAGTATCATTGAGTCAATACTCGGCTCCAGGTAGTTCATGTTCGCTGCGAACTCTTCTTTGAGCAGCATACACTCTATCCTCAATTTATAACTACAAAGATATTCATCAGCAGACGTCAGATATTTAGTTTAGTTGATAATTAAGCCGAGTGTTTGATTAAAAAATAAAAAAAATTACTTTGGCACTTGGATGAGTTGAAGGAAAAATTTTTCAGCGTTGCCAAGTTTCGATTTGTCCCCATCGAAACTCTTGAGCATTTCTAGCTCGTCTACTTCGGGCAGAATTTTAAGAAGACCGCGTAGTTTTTCAGCTCCGATATGATCGTGGCCTCCATCGCGGATCAGCTGAATTATGTCTTCGTTCGAACTGCGGAATTGTTTCAAGAATATGTTGACGTTAAGACTTCTTTTGCCGTCCAACAGAGCAATCTGGAAGTCAAAAATAAGTTTATTTAAATTAGCGGATTCAGTAGCAAAGAGATTTGAAAAATTTACCTCCATGGGTTCACGACGACGGCGTTCAGTATCAAGACCAGTTCCGCTGGACGAGGTGTAAGTTGCTGGAGGTAAAATAGGCGGTGCTTGTTGACAAAACAGTCCCTCCATTTCAGCCCAATCTAAGTCAGCCATCGGAGAATTCTGATGTTCATTAGCAACTAACGACCAAATGTTTCTCTTGCCAATGACCTATAAGACAAAAAAAAGGTACCACTCGATAAAACTATTCCTAACTCGTCTCGCACCTAAATAACTGGTAAAAATATCTATCCCGTGTCCTTGAATCAACAGCAATAGACACTCGAACATTCGATTTAACTTGAGTAGAACGACAAGAAAAAGAAAAGTAAATAAATAATGAAAATTACCTTGTGATTGGGTATTTTATTCCAGTTGATCGTCTTCATTTTGGACTTTGGCGTGGGAATTTCCTGCTGAGGTAAAAGCTTGGCATTATTACTAGGCGGTTCGGGTGTTGGGATGCGATTAACTGCTGGGACATGTAGAGGTGGAGGTAGAGGAGGTTCCATTACTGCATCAGGAGCAGTGACGGTGACAAGAAGCGGCGGAGGAGGCGGCGGTGCCAACGCAATACTTGTGGGTGGACTTTGAGCTGCTGGTGTTCCAGCTGAAGGAACTGCGGGAGCTGGTACTGTTGACGATGAAGTTACACCTGACGGAAGCGGGGGCGGCAAAGGTGCCGGACTACTTGTCGGCAGAGACGCTTTGCGTGTCGAGCCGCAGGTTTGATCGGCGCCTCGACAATGGCAACATAAATTCGTCTGTAAAAAATTTATTTATTTATTTATTGTTTAAAATAAATATTTTAAGAGGGTAATTAATTAATGTACTTGAAGACTCGGTGATCTCAAGAGCTTAGTCGCGTCATTGCGGCTCTCAAGAAGAGTCGCGCGGTGCACCAACGTCTCAGCGGTGTCCCAGGCGAGATCACTTGCCGGCTCCTTTGGATCCAGTCGCAACAGATGCTGTAGGATACTTAAGAAAGCTATTTCTTGCGGCGTATCTGCAATCTGGATCGATAAAAAATTTAATATCTGTGTCACACAGAATGCTCTGCATTAAAAAAAAAAAAAAAAAAATACTAGCCTGGCCTAAAATAGCGTAGAAGACGTCAACGTGGGACGAGAGATCGATTCCAGGCGGCCCTTGATTCGCGAGCTCTTCATCAGTTTCTCTCTGGTCGTCGAAGACTTCCAGCTGGACCCTCAGCTCCGGATACTGGCTCTTTTGCTTCCTAAAATTACAACCACCCCTTACTTTCTCCATACCGATCCACTCATTTTATCCTTCTCCCATTTTATCTCTCCTAGCTCTCGTATTATGTCACTGAAAATATTTTCACGCCTCTAATCATTTAAACAAGAGTAATTTTTAACAAATATACTTAGATATATTATTTTTATATATATTTCCGTTAACTATCAGGAACTAACTGTCACTGTTGATACAATGAGTGTCGTATGTTTGTCACCAAGAAAATGAATAAGGTACCGGCTTACCCCACCCGCTTTTTTTTAATCCTACTTGACCCGTTAGTCTTCTATGTATATATACATTGCTTATATATATACGACTATTGTCACGACTACGACAATCTAATGACCGATAGATTATTTAAAAAGTATTAATCATCAACTCTTACTCTTATACAAGAAAAAAAACAACATATTACAACTTGAGATAAAATCTAGTCATGAAAAATTATTTCTTACCAATGAAAACTTCCGTATAATAAATTAGTCCATGTTACCACTTTTATCGATCACAGAAATCAGACAAATTACAAATGTCTGAGTGAGAAATAAATTCAAGTAGAATAAATTTAAAAAAAAATAGAACAACACGTGCACTGGTGTTTTTACGCGTTACAAAAAGTCGGAAGTGAGTATATGCCTTTAAAATAAATAAAGAATCACCGCGTGTCCAGCATCACATGTAGAGTGCAGGTGCAGCATCACCGCTCGCGGATGCGAAGCAGGAAAAGACTGAGTTAATTTTGTCCTCTCCCTCTTAGACTAAAGCTCGTGGGTAATTTTTCCTTTTAACCCTGGCGATACATCTATCTATCCTCTATCCCCGTTAAAAACCCGGCATACTAGAGATTACTCTAAGAATGTGGAGGAGAAAGAAAGCCGAGTGAGCGGTTCTATTTTTCGCTCCTTCCGCGGCGCCGCGCTTGACATGTTTAATTTAAATATCTTTTGCTCCTTTTGTAAACGACAAATCGCCGTTCCAAATTCAACCCTCTCCCCTGTCTCTCCCCCTTCCGCTTGCACCAAATCATCGCAAACTAAAATAATAATTACACTGTAAAAAATTGCGGAGTGAAATAAAATCCGTATTCATTCCCGATTTTTTACAGTGTAAAGTTTTGTATTCATACTTGCCTTAGGTCATTGAGAATAGGAAGCAGTTTCAATCCTAAAAATATAAATTTAAATACATAAATAATTAATTATCAGTTAATAAGTTATTTACTCAGTGAGGTAAATATTTATAATAAATATTTAATGTGTATTACCAATGAATTCATTACGCATACGAACGCGGTCCTTGAGGACCGGCGTCGAGATAACCAGGCAATTTATGAATGCCAACAATGTCGCTTGATAATCCTCAGTTGTTGTTTTTTGTAACTCGTCGACAATGACTCTTAGTCGATAGCGTTCGCTCTTTTTATCCTGCATAAATAATATTTAAATTTTTAACAATAAAATTTAATTCAATTCAATTCAATTTTATATCCAACATCAATCCCTTTGTGTTACAAAACTAAATTCAAGGAAACCACAACTTAGAACCGTTAGATCATTCATATCACATATATAACAACAATAAAATATATAATGAATAAAATAGTTTTTTTTTTTAAATAAAACACGTGATCCATTGAAGTATCGTCGAATGTTAATCGTAACTCACAAGTGTCCGTTTACAGTAAACAAACCGTACGTCAGCTCGATTAAAAGTCAATGAATTATTCAAGCCGTTTCGAATTGAGATGTACGCTTGTCCCTCTACTCATTCTCTCCGATAAATGTTTCTTTCTTTGTGTCTTTCTCATACATAATAAATAATAACACAATAATAACCATAAATACAATCCATAAGTACGCATACGTTGAATTATTTTAACTGCAGACACTCTGCCTCCCATTCATGAAATGTTTTTTTATTTTTTTATCAAGGAAATAAATATATTTCCTGAGCGAATCTCATCTTAGTCCTTGTAAGTCGCAGGAAACGGGAAAACGTCCCACAGTTATATATAATCCTGCTCGACAATATTATCGTCTAAAGTATGTATTTTTTTTGTATATATATGTATGTGTTGCTCGCGACGAGACACTAAAAAATATTGTTAAGTTAAGTAAATAAAAAATCACCTGGTATATGTGAAGAGTATCGATAGCACGTTGTCTACCATCCTGGCTGTACACACAGAGCGCTGATAATAACTCGACAACTTGTTTCTTCACGGAAGTGCACGCCGTGTCAAGAGCTTTTAACATTAACGTTTTTTTATATATGTATTAAGTTGTTTCAAAAAAAATTTGGATTTTTTTTTTACTCAACCTTAGAAAAAAATGGAAGTTTTATCTTAAAATATGAAATTTAAAAAACGCGCGAAAATTTTTTACATTTTTGAAGGTCGTCTAAGTGGCAAAAAATAATTTTTGGATTTAAGCTAACAATTGGTTACGTGATAACAAATTGTCACCTTAAATTTGACAAAAAGTCAAGAATTTTTTTTGTACCACAGGCGACTGCAAAAATTCATATTTTAAGGTCATTTATTTTATGTAGGGTAGAAGTACATTTAAAAAAAAACAGAATTACGGCTTTTATTTAAATTTGAATTCACTCAGAGTTCCGGAGTAAAAAAAATTTACTCCGGAACTCCGAGTGAATAAGGAGTTTATTTTTCCAGCGGAATGATTTCGGAGTAATCTGAATTTTATTTAAATCCCCATTCACTCAGATTCGGAGTTTTAATATTGAAATAAACTCCAATTCAGAGTAAATTTCACTCCGAGGGGATTAAATAAATAAAGTCATCTACCCCGCATTTACTCCAGATTTAATTCGCGTTCACTCTGAAAATTTTTTCCAGTATTTGTAGCCACCGCTCCATTTTTGTCCATTTAATAATTTATTTTAATTAAGGAAAAAGTGTAAAATAAAATTTCCATTATAAAATGAAATTTCCAAAAATTAATTATGTCAAAACTGGCCGAAAACGGTTCCTCTACCCTACCATAACATTTTCTACAAAAAAAAAAAAACGAAAGAATAAAAAATTTGATTTTTCCAATATTTTAAAAATTTTTAGCCAATTTTCAAATTCAAGTTTTTGAACTCGAACTTACTGGTAATTTTTTTTTGTCATGTACTTTTCATAGTGAGTAAAAAAATTCAAATTTTTTTTTTGAGCCACTGATATATTTTAAAAATTATCATTGCTGATAACAGCAAAGAAAGTATACAATTAAAAAAATAATTACATACCTGAAGCAAGTTTTTTGCAATAGTCCGGGTTATCAACAATGTAGTCAAGACCGACATTGGAGTCCATGGTGAATGCATTTGTGATAACTCTCAATGCAATCTTAAACAGACAAATAATCTCAATACTAATACGCATTTTGAATGTATAATACATCGCAATTATTATTATTTATAGTAAATAGTAAATAAACAGTAAAACCAAGTTCGTTCCTAAAAATAATACGACAAAGACACGCGAAAATTATCAGTTTAGTTTCTGGGTACAAAATACAATAGATAAATTTAAAAAAAAGTGTGTAAAGTTTCACTTGAATTTCGCGATACGAGCAAAGTGTGTAAGTTGTCTTGGCAACTTCTACGTGAGTAACTGATATGACTATTTAAATAAATTCGTGATTGTGATGGGCGAATTAAATAATAAATGGCAGATATAGATATAGATAGAGAGAGAAAGCGAGATAGGAACAAACTAAAAGTAATGACCGGCCATGAACCTGGCTATCAAAGACTGAAAAAAAAGAAGGTACGAAAACGGTGATTAGTCTAGACGTGGAATTTTTTTAGCTTAAATGTTATTGAGTAATTTTGCATACGTTGTTGAGTATGAGTACGAGTGCCAGCGAGCTGGGAGTAGACCGAGTGCTCAGTAGACCGAGAGCGAGGGAGATAGATAACGTTAAGAAAAAAATAATAAATGTTTTACTGTGAATTCAGTCACGGACACCCGGCGATGAGTCGCGCAATAGCCGCAATAGCCCGCACCGACCGGCCCGTAAAAGTGCGATCGAGGATTGCGCTCGAGGTGAACGGGAGAGCCTTTCATGGCGTCTTTACCGCGGGTTCCAGTTCCTTAAAATCACTAATTACCTTATATTAACTAATGCCGTTTATTTTAACAGCCAATCTTTATTTAGCGACACTGATGTCAATGTTTCCGGTTAATTATCCTCAATTAAATTTAATTATATATAAACTTTTTTTCTTCGGCTTTTAGGTCCTCTGGGCTCCGAAGCAACCATCGCTTTGGGCTAATTGACGGTATAATTGTAAGTTTTTTTTTGTTTACTTTTTTATTGATTCATCATTCCTGAAACGAATGTGTCTCAAGGATACATAGACTTATTTAGAAATAAAAAATAGTCATACTCATACAGAGTTGTTATTGTTATTGAACATGACGATCATGATCATGATCATGATCAGCCAACAAAGAGTTTTTAATTAAATCAAGTATCCATTAATTTATTGCCATGACTACGGGAATAAAAAAGAGCCGAGTTTGTAATTGTAATTAAAAATAAATATTATTAATAAATAATATTAAGACAAGTTAATAAATTATGAGCGTAAGTGGAGTGAGGTCGCCGTGAACGCGGGATACGAATTAGAGATGGAGATGGAGATTGAGATTGAGATAGAAACGAATATGAGGAGAAAATGATTTAAATTATCCCATGGATTAGCTCACTCAGACTTTTGTCTATTAAAAATAGTGTAGCCATAACATAACATAACATCACATAACATAACATAACATATATATCATAACACAACATAACGTGATATTGGTACAGTATATTAGGTAGTTTACCGAGTGAGGAGAGCAATAAGTAAAAGGAACGAATGTGTCATGCTCGCAAACAAGGATTTAACTTGGATATTTCCATTTACGGGTCTATCGGTATCACAATAACTTACAAAGTCGGTGTAAAAATAAAATAATTTATTTATTAATGGGCAGAGAGTTTAATGAGCGGAGAGGAGAGGCGGGACCGGTGATAGATGGGACTAAAATCCCCGGCGATGTTGATATGAACAAGTGTGGAGAAGAAAATAAAGAGAGAGCACGGCGATTACGTCAGATTAGTTGCCGTGGAAGCAAGTAAAGACATAACTTGAAGTCACGTTTAAAAATAGAATCTCTCCAGTTATTAAAGAATCCATATAGGCTCTCGAGACCCATCGACTTCTTATTCTCGCTCGTCTTTTAGTTCTTATTCTCGCTCTCATCTACTCTCGTATCACCAGCAGTCAGTACACCAGCTTATTATTTTATTTTCGACTTTACTCCCATCCTGGTTTTGCATTAAATCTCTTGTTTCGTTCATGGAACAACATCTGCTGCCAAGTTAACTGATATTATGTTACGGCTTGATCAAGCTTTTACTCAATGACTCATGCTCTAGTAAATAAACTCGTAGAAAATCCTGCCTGCATGCATGCTACTGTTCCTTATATGCTGATTTAATTTAACCGCT
Source organism: Microplitis deprimator (assembly GCA_964016945.1). Taxonomy (NCBI): domain Eukaryota; kingdom Metazoa; phylum Arthropoda; class Insecta; order Hymenoptera; family Braconidae; genus Microplitis; species Microplitis deprimator. Next base: position 14,730,224 of record OZ024715.1, on the reverse strand, counting down.
TGTGTGCTGACTTAAATAAATAAATAAATAAATACATAAATACTACTCATCACACATCAGTTAATTTACCTTGAAATTTATGGTCAAGTGTTAATCTTTAAGTAATTTTTGTTTTTTACTTTTATCCGACCCGTTATGGCAGAGACATAAAAAAATTATATCTGATCAGATTTATTAGCGCCCACGTGCTCCTACGTCTCTGTAATTATCATTTGATGTTTATAAATAATAATAATAATAATAATAGCAGCGGGAAAAAAAATATTTAATCTTCCTGTCGAGTGTCCATTCATCTGAGACTATTTCCGTAGGATTAAATGTTAACGGGGGATTAAATTTCGCAGAATAAAAGCGGAAGCCGATGCCGATTCCGATCCCGATGACGATGAAAATTCCACGTGGAATATAATACAGCAATGAATTACCTCAAGATTACAGACTATAATGTAATAAATATAATAGAATAACTAATAAGGCGATCGGTCGAACCAGCAGATGCCAAACTGTCAAAACTTGCGGCGATTTATTTAAGTAGCGTAATATTTAAATAGCATTAAAGTTGACAGCATTCAGGTGTAGGGTCTAGGCTGTTTAATACTAATCGTAGGCAGGTATACATATATGTATACATATAAAATAGTCACCAGCGAACGATGGATACCATATCGGGCACCTCGCTGACCTCGCCTGTCGTCTCTCTGTTTTCTGTGCTCGGTCTCTCTTTCCGATACTCAACAGGCTCTCGCCGTCTTTTTTTATCTCTCTACACCTTATACTTTCAACGATTCACTGGACTAATTTATTTTTCGTCTCGCATGTTGGTCCACAGGTAACTCGGCTGCTTGCTCATTTATTATTCATTATTCCGCGGATCGTTTAATTTATTTTTCAAAAAAAATAAATCACGATTATCCAATTTAACAATTAACGCAATTAGCAAAAAAATAAATTTAATTTATTATGATAATCACCAGAGCGTTTACGTAATAATTAAATCCATCATTGGTATCATTATATATTTAAAAATATTAAAAATAAAATTGTTATTTAATATTTTAATATTTTTTATGCAATAAACCAACCGGTTATTGCATTGTCATCGTTATTTTCTTTACATAAATGGAATTCATTTACTCGATTATCGAACGATTAAATAAACGGAGATGCATGTAAATATTTATTAATTCAAGTCGCCTTAGGATGGAATTTAAAATAAACTTCGCCGTCTATATAAACCTTCACGTCAGTTCTTGGCTTTTTTTTTAAAGCAATTTTGTAAAATTTCTCAATTATGCGCCGGTCGGTTTTTTGCCCGCATAAATTCAGCACAAGAATGGACCCTAATTTAGTCCGAGTATAATGGGCTGTGATCAGACAGACCGAAAAAAATTGAGGTAGATCAGTAACGAACCCAGTACAGTAGCAGACAGGAGCCAGGTATCATTACTGACCCGACAGAACGATTCCTGCGGTTTTTTCGTATTATGTATCTATATATATGTATATATAATTTAATACCAATACATGCATCCTGTATTATGTACTTATAAAAACATGTTTATAACCGCTGTAATCCGTCCCACGTGTTCATCACAACACAATGAGGACAGTGGAGAAGCGTGCAGTTACTTTCCAAGATCCTTTACCACTGCGCTGAACCCAAATGATAAAAAGTGAAAGTTTATTTAACAATAAACCCACTTTTAATAACAAACTATTATTATTCTGTAAAAAATTGGGAGTGAATTCGGAGTGAGTATGAATTTTATTTGAATCCAAACTCACTCCGTCACTTGGAGTTCAGAGTTTTAGAAAAAAACTACTCCATATGTGGAGAAAATAGGGGGTTTGTTTTTTTAAAGGAATGACTTCAGAGTAATCTGGATTTTATTTCAATTCGCATCAACTCTGATTCGGAGTTTTGATATTAAAATAAACTTCTTTTAGGAGTGAATTTTACTCCGAGAGGATTAAATAAATAAACAGTCATCTGCTCCGAATTTACTCCTCGTTCATTCAGGAGTAAATTCCGAGTGACTATGGATTTTATTTAGATACGAATTCAATCCATCACTCAGAGTTTCGGAGTCTTAGAAAAACTCACTCCACATACAAAATTCGTTTTTTCAGCAGAGTAATTTCAGAGTAATCTGGATTTTATTTCAATTCGCATCCACTCCGATTCGGAGTTTTGATATTAAAATAAACTTCTTTTAGAAGCGAATTTACTCCAGATTTAATCTGCGTTTACTCCGTAAATTTTTTACAGTATATTATTTATTATTAACTGTACTCACGTGCCTGGACTGAGAATCTTCAGGCAATTAATCATCGAAAACCGAGAGGAGAGACAAATGTGTCCAGATACTTCTTGACCCTGATAATTAATATTTAAAGTACGAGGTCGTTGTTACAAACTCCCAATAATCGGGTTTGTTTATACTCGAGCATATCACCAGGCATAACAACGAGGAGCAGCTCATAAGATCGTTACCTTGTCGTCTTGTCGCAAGGTGGTCATGGCCCCTTCAATAAGTAGATGCTGCTGCAACGATACCCGCCCCTTCACTTTTACTCATTTTCCTTGGAACCATCATCGCAACCGGCAATCATCTGCCACCCACCTCCTTAATAATTATTATTATAATAATAATAGCCGATAGATTACGTTACCGCAGGTATTCATCCGTAAGGATCCCAGCTTCCATAACATTCTTTGCGTTACGCCGTCGATTTTTATCGCTCATGGGATTTATAACTCACGGACAAGGTGATGTCTTGAGTGTACGATGATGTTTTATTAGTGTAAGAGCATTAGGTGTGGAGGAGTCTGATCTGTACTGGGAAAGTTTCGACAAGGTGACACCGGCAAGGTCATTTTGGTGACGGACCCAAATCAGGTACTTTCTACATCAGACCGCTAACATCGTTACATTAACGATTCATGGACGGTCTATTAAATTTAATACATTTTATATTTTTTATATCACATATTATTTTATAGCTCGGAATTTTATTATCTAATAGCCGCGCGTTGCAAAACACCAGAGAATATTTCAAATCTTGGTTATTTATCAATCTAGCTTAGGTACGACCCAAAACTAGTTTTAAAAGTTTAAATAAAAGAGATAAGGGTACATAATGAAATCTAGTGATCAGATGGATTGTAAAAAAAATTAAGTGACAGAATGATAGACGCGCTTCAGAGTCTACACTTATCCCGGGTAACATTTAAAGAGAAAGGAACCGCGTGAATGAATGGAATTTTGTCGTACGTATCTGTCTAGTTTATCGAGTTTGAAAGGTATACGAGTACTTGCTGTTAAGTACTTTGATTTAAATTCACCCGTGATTACCCTCCTGGTGTTGTTGCTCCACGTCAATCCATCAATTTATTTATTTACCTGGTAATTACACTTGGCGCGCACTTTTCGCGGTTTGCGACACGCACGAGCCTCAATGAATAACTAATCGGGTTTATGTCGCGACTCCTTTGCTGGAAAATTATTTTATCGACTAAATAGTAAACAAAGTTATTAACTTTTTTGCAGCGCGACTTACGCCGGGAGGTATTGGAAGTATTTGAAATTATGTGAGTAAATAAGTTAATAAATAAAGTAAAATAAAGAGAGTATATTACCCTCTAGTGCTTCGTCCACCCTTTTCAGTCACCTCTATCGACACAGGGCAATCTGACATCCAACATCACCACAGCGCACTACTTATCTCGTCTACTATAGCACGGATTCGCGGAAACTGCGTTTCAGGAGCTTTAAGACCACGGAGAACGCGAAGAAACCAAGTAGCGCGCGGTATATTATGCGCACGCGCGATACTTCTCCCACTAAAGATCCTTGGTGTCTTTTCTTCATCTATGTCACGTCCCTATCCCCTACCTCAACCTTTTGCTTGTGGCTGAAATTGGGAGTAGAATCGAACCTGGGCTGGGACAGGCGGACACCCAAGAGCAAGACCAAGACCAAGACCAAGACTGAGTTTGCTAATAGTGAAGATTGTTGACGAGGATCGGGTTTAAGTAGTCAGTGTGAGTACGAGGAATCTTCATTCATAGCTTATCTTCAGTAAAATTAATATGTAGGGTCACGTACGTCCGAGTTATGCACCGGACATCGGCTGCACAGGATGCTAACAGATATGTACTGACGATGATGACCAGCTGGTAGTTTCAAGTCACCAGCAGGAGAAATGGCTTCTCGATAACTGGTGACGTTAACGAGCTGAGTATGCGAGATGAATTAAACAGAACCGCTGACAAGTATTTTCTCTTCCGTCATGAACGAACGAAATAAGAGTAGAGAAAAAAATTAAATAAATTCATTTGTATTTATAATATAAATAGCATTGCATTGTCATAAATCTGTTGGGAATATACAATTCTATATGATGTTTGCAGTTGACATTGCTGACGTTCAATGTTCCTGATAATAAAATTTCATGATGAAAAAATTATCAGCACGACCGGGCTAGGGACTGGCGGTGGCGGTGGTCGACTAGTAGCGCTGATGAAAGTTTGCGGGCTGAGTTGGTTGGGCCGTAGAGTAGACCATTCCAGGTGGCTGCTGGTGAGTCATTGCATGACTTTGATGCTGGTGGAACTCGGGAGCGCCGTGAGTGCCCAGCCTCGCTCGTTTTGGATTTTGTCCGTGATTATGCTCGTTATTCCCTTGCTGCGGTTGATTCGGTTGCTATAATAAATGGTTTTACGTTTTACTTCATTTATATTCTCAGGATTATTTTTATTTTTAGTTATTATCGTAATGATAACGTTGGCTTCAAGTTTACCGTTTGCTGCTGGTTCTGACGAGCTTTGTTTTCAGTCTTTTCATCGGTATCGTCGTCCGTCAAGAATTCTCTTTTAGGATACGGGATCGGACATCCAGCGAAAATACTGAGAAAAAATATTAAAATTAAAAAATAAATTACAAGGCAAAAGTTAAAAATTTATCTTTGTTATTAAAATCAATCATACTCTTGAGTTGGCAGTGGCTCTTCTTGAAAGTAGGCGTCTTGCATCGAATGCTCAGATGTTATCCGTTTATTAGGATCCATCATCAGCAATTTTTGTAACTGTATTTTGTTATAAAAAAAAACTAATGTGTCATTAAAAATAATTACATAGTTTATGTAAGTCATTTATTTTATTTATCTTTACCAAATTGAACGCTTTGCTATCTGGTTTTATTTTATGCCGATCCATGTACTTGGTAAGTGAACAATTGGCATAACTGTAAGTACAAATAAATACCTCATTATTTATTATTTATTTATTTAAACTTTTTTATTTTTTTACTGACTTTTAAGTAAATCTCTTACTTGGATCGCTTGAAGTCTTTGAGTAATGTAGGATGCTCGGGCATTTTCTTTATGTCCTCCCAGTCCTTTTCTAGTGGGAATCCCATCACATTAAAAATACTAAACAAAAGATGTATAATATATTACTTATAGAAATTAATAGACAAAAAAAAAAAATAATTTAACCTACCGATCCAACTGATCATGATGGTAAGGATTACTAGTTTTAATGTCTTCTTGTCTACAATGAAATATTGGCTCGGAAGTTAATAACTCAGCAAATATGCAACCAATAGCCCATATATCTATAATTAATTAAATTAGTAATTATTTAAAAATTTACTAATTCCTAATTCCTGGTTAAATTTTTAACTTCCCGCTGTAAAAATTTTAAATTTTCAAAATTTATTCTAAAAAAATTGGTGTTATGTCACCGCTTAAAGTCATAATGGCAACGGTTGCTACGGAAACTGTTGACATGGTAACGGTTGCTATGGAGATTGTTGTCATGGCAACGGTTGCTGTTATTGGTTTTGATCCGAGTTTCGAAAATCGATATACGAAAAGTAAAAATGAACAAAATATTTTTTTTGAGGTTTTTTTTTTCGTATAACTCATAAACTACTTGCCCAATTTGCCTCAAAATCTAATCAGTTCTAAGTCTACGTACGACAAAAGTTAATATTTTTTAGCTAAATGTATTTTTTTTGATTTAACAACAAAATAACCATTTTTTGACCTTAAAGAACTCAAAAATTTACTCTTTAAGCTCGAAAACAGCGGGAAGTTTCTCTACATTCCAATATATTTACCAATAGCTTTTGTGTAATGCCTCGCTCCTAGTAATAATTCGGGTGCTCTGTACCAGAATGTAACAACAACTGGATCAAGATCAGCCAGAGGTTTCAAAGGAGCGTTGAACAAACGCGCGAAACCCATATCCGCTATTTTAACTCTGCCTCTTTCGTTTCCTTCTCCCATAACCAAAATATTTGCCGGTTTCTGACGACAGAACCATCGATTAGTTAATTAATCACCACCAGTTGTAACTGATAGTTAAATACTTTATTAAATTAAGTTACCAAGTCTCTGTGGAGAACCCAATTGGAATGTAAATAATGAATACCATTGAGAATTTGGTACAACAACGACTTGACCATTCCTTTTGGCACCATCACTGGTTTTTTGTTAGCTTTAGCAGCTCTATGAAATTTAATAATATGCTGTCAATAAATAAATAACAATTACTGTATGTCTATATATATTTATTAGCAAACTAAATTAACTGCAAGTAAGTAACAGATAATTACCCATAGATCATGTTCCGCAAAATCGAAAAGTAATGACACTTTTCTGTCGTTGTGAGAAAGAAATACCCTAATAAGCGTAATGACATTGATATGCTTCAATTCCCTGAGTAACTAAAATTATAATCGATTATTTTTTTTTGTAATTTAATAATGATGCTAAATGTAGCAGTCATTAAAAAAATTTATTTATTTTCAATGAACGAAGTAAATACTGACAGGCAAAAATTTTGAAAAATTTATGTGAAGAATTTTCTTGTGTATATTTTTTTTTTGATGACAATTAAGTAGATAATTAAAAATAATAAAATTGTCAGATGTCAGTTACTTTTAGCATCATATTGAAATGATAATTTAAGTAGCAGTCATTAAAAAAATTTATTTACTTTCAATAAACGAAGTAAATACTGACAGGTAAAAATTTAAAAAAATGTCTGTGAATAATTTAAAAAATTTTAGGATGACAATTAACTAGGTAATTAAAACTACAAAAATTATTGGATGTCAATTACTTTCAGCATCATATTGACCTCTATAAATTACAAATTAAATACTTACAGCAATTTCTCTACAAGCGGACATTGACAGTCCAGTTCCTTCGATTTGTTTGAGACCAAAGTCTTTGGTGTCTGGCCTGGACTTGAACTCGCTGTCAGACACTCTGATTAAATAAAAAAATGAATAATTAAATTATGCTCTGCAACTCTCATACATATTTTTACAAATTGCAAATGATATCAGAAGTTTGTCAGTTCGGCAATTTTAATTTAATTGCAAAAATTTCGATCGGCCGGAAGTAAGAGTTATTATTTTATTGCAAAATAAAAAAAATAAAGAACAATAATTTAAATTGGGCAGAGTGTGTAAGTTATGATAATTGACAGACAATAAATAAATTAAAATAACAAAAGCTAACCCTTCTTTTCGGCGAGCCTTGTAGACGTGTCCATAAGTACCTCTGCCGACTTTACACCCTTCGAATTCAAATAAATCCTCGACCTTGGTCCTGTCTTTCTGTGTTTTTATTTTGAATTCGTAATCCATCATATTTTACGTTATCTAAACACTATTTTTATTGAAGTCATCAACTATTTTTTGAAGTATTGTTTTTCATTGAAATATAATTTACACAATAAACTAATCCAGCATCAGCGCTCTCTTTATTTTTTATTTAATTGTTTAGACAAGTGTTCATTATTATCAGCAGATGGTTCAAAAAAAGTACCAGTAGTCAGAAGTGCAGATAAATTTTAATATTCTTATAAATTAATTAATTAATTAATAATTATAAATTACATATCTGTGTACTTAATTACTGAGAAAATTTAATAATTTATTGACGGCAATAAAAAAGTTTTAAATTTTATTTCACAAATGAATTTTTGGTCCAGGAAATTTGCAAAATTTGTAAAAAGGTTGCGGGAATAAAGATTTTGAATTAGCGCGCGAAAATGTGCTGCCATCTCCAGTCTTCTGAAAGTTCAAATTCAAAAGTAATTTACAATGGCGCCACTTTCCAGTTCAGCTGATAAATTTAAAAATACGGTAGTCAGTATTGCAACTAATAAATTGGTAATTAAGCAATTACTAATTACTTCTGTACTGTGTAATAAAAAAGTTCAGGTATTAATTAATGGAAATAAATATTTTTTAAATTTGATTTGAATTTAATATTTTTTTGAATAAATTTTTACAGATTTAAAATAAGCGCGCTGAGTTTAGTAGTCATCCCCACTAATAATTACCATACACGTGAGCACGTGTGTTTTTAAAATAACCTATAAATTTATTTTTTTAATTGTGAAAGTTAAATAATTAAGTAATTAATTAATTATGAGTAAATACGATTTAATAAAAACAATTGACGATGATGAGGAAGTAGAAAATTTTTCTGATAATTCAGAATTCGGCGATGACGATGTGAGTAATTTTTTTCATTATTTATAATAATTTATTAATAACAATACTCCAAATAACATAAATTTGATGATTATTTTACTTTTTCTAAAAAAATTAAATATTTTATAAATTACGAGGTAAAATTTTTTAAAATTCATATGCGTTTTTACATTTTTTGAATTTAATGATCCTAAAGTTAACAATTTTTGAATTTTTATTTCAACAAATCCATTACAAAAAAATGAAAAATATGCACATGTAGAAAATTAACAAAACTAAAGGTGCAATTTTTCAAAATATTTGTTTTCTATAATTTATCATTTAAAAAACAAATCCAAAAGTTATTAGACATCAGCTAAGTTCAGGAATAAGTGTGAATGTAGCAGACATGAGGCATTTTATAAATTTTAAATAAATGCGCGTACTGATTTTCCATTGATGTAAATACGCATTTTTTAATTTTTATTCCGCTTACATTTTATTTATTTATTCAAAAATTTAAAAAATTGCCACTTGTCAGTTAAATTCACACTCATACTTCAGTATCATAATTAACGATTGATGACAATTGTTATTTAATTAAAATAGGTCCAGCCTCACAAAGAAAAATCAGTTGATGAAAAAAAAAAGGATTTTGATTGCAAATTCACATTTGTAAGTGACGCTTTGGAGTACAATAAAGACACTTGGAATGATTTGAATAAATATATTAAGCGCAAAGCCAAATTCAAGCTTGATGATAAGATAAAACGCGTTCGCCGTGAGCAGAATGTTGAAGAACATCCGATTAAAGTCGATGATGACAATGATGAGGATGCTGATGGTCATCACAATACTGATAATGATAATGATGAAGATGGAGATGAAAATGGAGATGGATGCATCTACTTGTCGGACGACGAGATGAAAAAGGACACGTTCAAGACTAAGGAGCGCAAAGGGAAAAAGAAGAATGACAAAGCGGACATCATGGATTTCGAGGAAACGGCAACAGCGGACAACTCCGCGACATTTTATCAAATGAACCTGTCGAGGCCGTTACTGAAAGCCATCACTACGATGAATTATGTCCAGCCGACGCCGATCCAAGCAGCGACGATTCCCGTTGCATTGATGGGTCGCGATATTTGCGGGTGCGCCGCGACCGGAACCGGTAAGACAGCAGCGTACATGCTCCCTACACTAGAACGACTGCTCTACAAACCCGTCGATGGTCCGGCGATCACTAGAGTAGTGGTTTTGGTGCCTACTCGAGAGCTGGGTGTCCAAGTGTACCAAGTAACGAAACAACTGAGCCAGTTTACCAACATAGATGCTGGATTGGCGGTTGGTGGTCTTGACATCAAGGCCCAGGAAGCCGCTTTGCGTAGAAACCCTGATATTATTATTGCGTCACCAGGTCGTTTGATCGATCATATTCAAAATACTCCTAATTTTACGTTGAACAGCATCGAAGTATTGATTATTGACGAGGCCGACCGGATGTTCAATGAAGATTTCGAGACCCAGTTAGGGTGCATTGTCAAGGAATGCTCGAGGAGCCGGCAAACGATGCTGTTCTCTGCTACGATGACGGAGAAAGTAAAAGATCTGGCTGCTGTTTCTTTGGACAGACCAGTTAAGATATTTGTCGACAGCAACATTGACGTTGCTTTCAATCTAAGACAAGAGTTCATAAGAATCAGGGCCGGCCGCGAAAAAGATCGGGAAGCTATTCTTGCTGCTCTGATCTGCAGGACATTCAGGGACCACACGATCGTCTTCGTGCAGACGAAGAAACAGGCTCACAGGCTTCATATTGTCTTGGGGTTGCTGGGCATCCAGGTGGGAGAGTTGCACGGGAACATTTCGCAGCCCCAGCGTTTGGAGAATTTGAGGAAATTTAAAGACGCTGAGGTTGACGTCTTGGTGGCGACTGATGTCGCGGCGAGAGGTCTGGATATCAGTGGGATTAAAACTGTCATCAACTTCGTCATGCCGGCTACGCTGGAGCACTACATTCATCGAGTAGGTCGTACCGCTCGAGCAGGACGAGTTGGTGTCTCGGTATCACTTGCTGGCGAGGAAGAACGCGTGTTAGTTAAAAAAATTATAAAGAATGCTAAAAACCCAGTCAAAAATCGTATAATTGCTCCCGATATAATTGAAAAGTACAACAAGAAACTTGAATCTCTGGAGCCGGATGTGGAAAAAATACTCCAGGAACAAAAAATGGAGAAGGAAATTGCGAAAATAGAGAATCAGACCAACAGAGCGGAAAAATTGCTCCAAGAAGAGGAGGGTCCTCGTAGAAACTGGTTCCAGACTTCTAAGGAAAGAAAACTCGAGAAAGATAAACTGAAGTTGACGGAAAAAATAAAAAGCAAAAAGGAAAAAAATGACGGGCCCAGTAATTTGGTTGCTAATAACAAATTAAAGAAAAAGAAGAAGGAACCAGAGTTGGATCCAGCAGAAGCCAGAGCTCTGAAGGAATTGGAAAAAGTTGCGGCTTATCAAGCCCGTCTCGTTAAAAAGAAGGGCAAGATGAAGAAAATTCGTACTGTCATCGAAGACGGCGATAGAAGAACTTCTGACAAAAATGGTAATTGTCATTTTTTTAAATTTGTTAATTATTTTTTAAACTTTTCTAATTGATTTCAATTTATTTTAGGTCCCAAGAAACGATCCAAGTCATCATTCACTAATGATCTTACGGATACAAGTAAAAAAGGCGTCAAACGTTTGCGTTATGAGTGAGTTCACGTCATCAATAAAACAAGAAACTTATTATTATTATTAAGTATGACAATTAATTAATAAATAAAATTATTTAATTTACAGCGCGAATAAAGTACAGAGAGAAATGTCTGGCAAAGTCCGAGGAAAGTCAGGAGCTCCTGGGAAGAAACCGATGTCAGGAAAGAGTCCGATGCCAGGAAAAAAATCAATGCCAGGAAAGAAACCTTTTACTAAAAAAGGACCGGGAAGAAATGGAGCACAAAAATCGAAGAAGCGATAGAATAAAAAATAAACTAATTAAATGTAAATTAAAGTTTAATTATCAAGATCAATATAATGTCATTATATTCATAATTGAATACTTTTTCTACTATACTCGTTCATTGTTCAATCAATTTTTTTTATTTTTCTTCCTTTTATTATATAACCAATACAATTCGTCACGGATCCTCGGAATTTGTCAGCTTGCAAGTCCGATAAATAATTAATTAATCACAGAAATTGTAATGCAATTCAATTACACACTATTTATTTTTCTCTTTACTTTAATAATTAATTAATATTTAGTTAGAAAATGATTTTACATCTATTGTTATTGAGTACTTTCATTTTCAGTACTTTAATTGTTAATTACTATTATTATTATTTCTAGTTATTTACTTAAAGTCTTACTAAAAAATTTTTTTATGAACAAGTTTGAGTAGAATTGCGCTGCAATTTCTGTGAAAAATATATTAATTAGTTTCTTTTTTTTGTGTTATAATTTTAGTTGTCATTAATTAATTAATTATTATTATTATTATTTTACGCGACTTAAATCAATCGTCAAATTCATTCACACATTTGTCAAATTCTCTCATTAATTCATTACATATTAATATTTATATATATATGATACCTATTTCTTATTTAGTATGAAGTTTTTTTTTTAAATTTTTTTTCAATAAAAAAATTAAAAATTTCAAATGAATGCAATTTGGTCAACTTTTTTTTTACAAGTGATTGATTAATTTCCAATTAATAATATTTAACGTATAATAAATGAAATTACTTATTTATTTTTTTTTTTTCTATTAAAAAGAGTAACACAAGAAAACACTCGCGGTAAAAAAAAATATAATTTAGAAATTACCAATAAAATTAAAAAACAAACAATTAAATAAATTTATCATTTATCATCAAGATAAATATTAATTTGACATTTATATTTATATATATATATATATATCTATATTTGTTTTTTAATAATAATTATAATGATGACAGAGAACAATGTGATGAAATAATTTTCCTCTCAATTTTTAAATAAAAATAAAAACTGGTTTCTTAACATTGATATAATAAAGACAGTATAAAATCAAGGGTACATTTAAATCTACATACTTATTTATCTTTTTTTTGTTTTTTTCTTTTTATTTATGAATGAAAATGTTACTTTTTTAAGAAGCGATAGCGACAGTAGTTTGAATTTTGTGTTTTTATTTTAAATATTTACTCAATGAAACCATAATCGCAATCACTCATTAAACTAGCCAGCGCTAATGCCAATCTTATGATCAAAGTTTAATATAAACAAAAAAGAAAAAAAGTACAAATCATAATAAAAATAATTGTTATTATAAATTGATCAAGATTGAAAGTATCCTCAACAGCTTATAATCTAAGAATACGCGAACGACTTAGGTATATTAATTGTTGTACATAACCAAAATATTCTGTTTTCTAATTTATAGTGCTTAGTTTTTTTCTTTAGGTTTGCGATTAATTATCGCAGCAATTAATCCCCATTTCAATTCAATTGTTTTTTTTTCTTCACTCAACATTTCATACAATTATTTACTTATTTTATCTGATTCTCTTGCTCTTTTCGCTGGTGGCTCATCAATCTGTAATATAAAAAAAAGTATTTTACTAAATAGTGTATTGTGTGACAAGGGATGAAATAAAATGATTTCAGACCAGGGTAAAGTTGGCTGACATCATCCCCAGTCTAAAATCATGTTTTATCCTGACTTACACACAATAATTTACATGATTACCTGCACTAGAGCTTAAAATTTCATTGTCAGCAGCCAGTCAGAAACAAGTTTAAGACCAACTATTAGCGTAAGCGTAAATTGTCATTTGCAATTTATAATTAAGCAGAAACTATAAATACTATTTATTATGCAGACTAATTTTTATAAAATTTAATCACAGTCAGAACTGTCATTTGGGTAAATAAAATTAATGGTTTGAAATTACTATTAAATAAATGACAAGCATCAGTTTAAATTGCAAATGTCTTCAGTTAGCGGACAGAAACTTCCCAAGGGACAAAACGTAAATTTGTCCGCTGACTGAAAGCATTCACAATTGACGCATTTGCTGTCATTCATTTTACTGATATTAGTTCGTTTCCACTGGCTGTAGAGACACTGAAACTTCAAATTTCGATGCTGGTATCGTGACATAGTAGATTACACAGCTAGGGAGGGAAGTAGGCCATTCTAACCCGGGTGGCAAACACCTAGATTGGGACGTTCTAACTTTCTCTGTGGTGTGCATACAATTTTTTACCAGACCTGCATCTGGAAGTTTAAATTTTTGCCTGTTTGTGGAAAAATTGGCGCATGCGTTGATTTTTATAATTTGTTTTTCCTTAAGAGGAAATAACGAGTTTCTATATATTCACAAAGATCGCAGGAAAGTGGACAATAGGATGTCAATCAAAATACTAATTGACATCCTATTGTCCACTTTGCTGCGAACTTTGTGAATATATATAAAGAATGGACACAATGACAGATTATAACGAGTTTCTTTTCTCTAGACAGAGCAGGAATTTAAACTTTCGATGCAGGTATGGTGAAAATGAAATCGGTCCCCAATAATTATTTAGAGTAATTGATATATAAACAAAAAGAGACTGAAGACTAAAAATAAATGAAATTTACCTCTTCTTCCATACCAGGCAATTGAATTCTAGTTTCGGAGGCTTCCGCAGGCTAAAATAACAAATAAACAATCAATATTTTTAAAAACAATCAATGAAATTTATCAACAATTCACAATAAATAACAAAATAAATGGGTTTTAGTAAACAATAGCCTTTACCTGTGCATCAATACATTCCATTTCTCCGATATGCAGCTTGAAAATTAATTCCGTTATAATTTAAAAAATTTTCAAGCTCACATTTAAATAAACTCGTGATTTAAATTTGTCGTAATTAAATTTTTCATAAATTAATTAACTCTAACTAAAAAAAATAAAAATAATGAAATACTCACTCGGGCATCAGTTTCATTAGGTCCGATTCCAACTTCTTTTTGCTGTTTAGCCTTTGCTCTCCTGCCGGGTTTGTCATTAACAAGATTAAGAAGTGTATTTTTACCCTTGGGACTTGTCATGTTGACTTGCATCTCCGTAGGCAAGTAGCTCATTGCTACATTAGACAATATGTCATCCGAGCGTTTGAAGTACATCGTTGGGATACGGGACTCGCTTGGGAATTCTTTCATATCGAAATTCGTCGTTTTCGTATAAATAACATTCATAGCAAGATCACATACTGCCCACAACTTGCAGTTCATGTAGTGATCATCAGGCCTCAGCGCATCTTTGTGTGTCTTCATTCGCTCAATAAGATTTTTGTAGAATCCATAACAGTAGTACTCGCTTTTTGTAATAAGAGGCTCGAGAATGAACCAAAGACACGACTGGATTATCTTCAACTGGCTGGCGTCCAGGTGGTCAGTAAACTCCGGGTCATGGGCTAACACTGGGACAGCAAACACTAGCATGTAGTCCGGCAGAATGTGAGGCAACTGTCCCATAGCACGCTCGCCAGTTCCTACAGACAAGGCTTTAACGTAATCTCTCCTTCGGTTTATGTCCGTCTGCATGTGTGTCTTGAGCAGATACTTCAACTTCTTGTCCTGTTCCTTACCAGCAAGTGCATAGTAGCCCATGAAGTCGAGGGGTAAACATTTGTTGGGAATGCCCGTGCCGAGACCGCGGTGTAGTTTGACGCTAAACGCTTCTCTTACTTCTTTTACATCATCAGTCATCAGTTGTGATAAATTATAAAACTGTTCGGCTGTAAACTGATCACCTACTCCCTTTTGTTCGCATATTTTAAGCATTGAACAACCGGCCTGCAGTCTCAGCCAGCTCATTTCCGCCCGACTGAGACGTCCCTGCTGAAGCAAGTCGCCTTTATTTACGACAAACGCATTCAACATTCTAAAAGTTTTTTGAGCTGACAGATTGTCGGTCTTGAGTCCCAGCAACCAACGCGCCATGCATTTCAATCCCTCTAATCGACACCGTGTCTCTTCTGGCAGCTGATCTTCGGGACACCAGTCACCCTCAATTGAATTTGCTGTCGACTCGCTGTTTTCTTTCACCAGCAACTCTTTAACTATTTTCCTAGAGACCATATTTTTTATTTGTACATGATATTTTTCTGGTAAATTGTAAGCAATATGACCCAGGGTTACTATTGACGTTCTGTAGTGCTCAGATGTTGGTATAAGAGTTGTCTTAATTCTCTCAATTATTTCAGGGAATATTGTGTCGTGTATGTTTGTCATGTTGACGAAGAGACAGCGTATCGCTTGCTTAGCTTGCTTTGGTGTGCCAGTGAGCGCAAAATTTTTGCACATTGGTACCATTATGTTCATAATATCCGGCGCTACTTCATACAGCGGCCGGTACTTGCCCAGGAAAGTAAATATTGACAGCACCAGAGCTCCAACCATTTCGTCTTCCAGCTCGAGCAAGTGGATCAGCTGCTTCAAGATGTCGTTGTGCAGAAAATGAGGCCCGAATACGAAAGACAAAATCACAAGAAGTCTCAGACCTTTTTCACCAGCGTTATTTGGATTCAAACCAATCTCTTCAATGGTGTTACCGCCTTTCAAACAGTCCTCGACGTAGCCAATTAGTATTCTGATGGCTTCCTCATCGATAGTAACCGAGCTTACACGTTCAAGTAACATTTTAATTGTATTGTAATACAGATTCGTCATCACCGGCTGTCCTAATTTCTTCAGTACTGTTGTTATTGTCTCCGTGCACTCTTTGCAGGAGACATTTGGCCGGACTATGGTCTCCATGCCTTGTAAAAGTGAGGGATCTTTCTTCAGATGTGCGCTGAACTTCTGTAAAAATTCCATGGCCTTCATCGGGTCCGGGAGAAAACGCGAAATCTGTAGAATTTTACTCATCAGCTCGGAGTTTGCGTCCGTTTTCTTAACTATTTCAAGCCACTCGGCGACGGCTCTGCGCACAGCCAGTTGGTGCTTCTGCAACTCAACGAAAGCCTTTGATGCATGATCGTCAATGGTACCGAGTAGATGGTACAGCTTCTTCATTCTCTCCTCAGCAGGCAGCTGATAAGGTACAAGGCAAGTATTCAAAAGTCTCTCAACTAATAATCTATCTTCCATACCAGTCATGTAGTAGCCGTGCAAAATTTTATCCTTGATCCAGGTGACAGCTTTCTTGGTAGCCTGGGGAACATCGGCGTCGTTTAAATGTTTCTTGTAAATTAACGCCAACCCGGACATGGCTTCTTTCCTGATCTTGAACTTTTTATCAAGAGTTCTTTCTTTGACGAACTCCAGAAGGTCCTCGCTGTCAGAAACTACTTCAAAGTCCCGTCTCGCTGTTGACACGATAGCCATTACGACTTCGTATCTGACATTCTCGTCCGCGTCATGCTGACGCAACTTGAGAGTTTCCGTGATGTCTTTACGCAACTCCGGATGATTTAGCAGAAAGTGCATTGAATACTGAACACACTTTGTTCTAATAGCTACACTTATGTCATTAAATCTACCCAAAAACGCACGCCACAGTGATGTGTGCTGTGACGCTAATTGTGAACCTTTTTCAGAAAACATTCGCGCCAAAAGTGCCACCGCATTGAGACGTTCGGTTTCAGATGATGATTTTAATTTACACTCCAGTTGTGGAAGAACTGAGATCAGTACAGATGGACAGATATGATTCAACTCATATATTAAATCGTATACTTTTTTACATATCTGTAATTCTTTCTCTTCTTTGCCAAGTATCAGTACGTGATTGAAAAACTGTAATTTTCAATTTATAAAATAAATTACAATATTTATTCATGTAATTTTATCAGTTCCAGGTGAAAAAATATAAAAAAAAAAATGTATCCATTGCTAGAAATTTATTTTACAAGCAGAGACCGCGGATATTTTCAAGTGATACCGAAATTGATAATACAAGTCATTGACACTACTTTTAAATCAGTTAGATAGAGATTTATGCTGATAAATATATATATTAAATCTATCACATGGTTTCGTATGCTTGGGATTTTTTTTTTTTGTATAAGATATGACCTGGAACTTGATTGAAAAATATTAATAAAAAATGACAACTTACTGCTTGTATATATGGTTCTAATGTTTCACTACATTTGATAATCAGCTCTTTAGCGAGACAATAAGCATTTTTCTTCTGTGTTTTATTAGGCTCGACAATATTCATTAGAATAATATCCAAAAGTTCATTACTAACAGTATCAGACTCGGTGATCAGTGGACACAAAACTTCTAACATGAAACTTTTTACTTTGCCAGAGTGCTCATCACTAAAATATAAAATATATAAATGAAATTATAGTATTTTGTAAGACAAGGGATGAAACAAAACGATTTCACACCAGGGTGAAGTTGGCTGACATTACCCGCAGTCTGAAATTGTCTTTCATCCTGAGCTACACACAATTTTTCATGATTACATTGGAAGTAATTTTTTTTAAATTCTATATCTCGGGGAAATTGTCCTTTTTTCAATTAAAGTTTTAATTTTTTTTTAATTAATTAATGAAATTTTAATACGCTTATGACAAAAGTCATTGAAAATTTAAAAAAAGTAGGGGACATTGTCCGAGAATGGCCTTAATAAAAACTAAAGTACTCACTTGACTATTCTAAACATAAGTGAGAAAAGTGTACAAAATATTTCCTGGCAGTCTTCCAACTCAAAGCACATGTTGAATGACTTAACGTACGCCAAATTTTCAAGCAAATAAAAGTATCTTTTGAAAGCTGGGTCTTTGGGATCCTTAAGACCGGCCAGCTGTTTAATGAGGAACAGAAAAATTCCTTTGACTTGTTCTGCATCTTTGTAAGGCGCTTCTGGCGCGTAGACTCGCAAGACATCAGCTATGCAGCATGCGATCAACAGCTGGACGTCTTTGCTCGGGTGCTGGAGAAAATAATCCTCAGCCAAATGAAGTGCCAAAGGGATGTACTGTTGGTACGCGCCCTCGTCTTGACCCATCGCTTGCAGCGTATGAGCAAGTGTCTGAAACAAATTTACCAGCCAGTTATCAATCACCAGTCGCTAATTATTATTTGCCAGAAACTAAAAAAAATTATCAATACCTTCAGCCGCCTGATCAATTCATCAGCACCCAAATCTTCCGTAACTGGCCTGCAAGCCGATGGATAAACAATCTCTGACATTGTCTCTGCTTTTACTTGTTTTCTTTTATCTAATCAAGACCACTAACAGATTTAGAACACCGTCCAAATTCTGAAAAAAAAAATATCGTAAAGTAAATAAATTAGTATTTAATTTTAAATAAATTTTATGAAATAAAGTGACTGATAAATTTTGACAGGTGGATTCAAAAATAATAGTAACGATAAACAAAAAATAATAAAGCATTGGTCAGGTAAAACTTTAAGGTTATGTCATTGTACGCACACGTATACAAACTTATAACGTAAACAAATTAATAGTTTGACTTGATATTGATATAAATAAATAAAAGTAATTAAAAACAATATAAATACGTAATTAATTATTTCAAAAATAATACTGCAATAATATCAGTACCTTAAATTATGCATAGACACCGCACGGCCTATGATTATTGTTGAAAAAAATGTATCAATATAAAGCAAATATATAATCTGTCGTATCGTATACAAGACGAATTATTTTTTTACTTTTATTTTATCACTTAAATCACTTACTAATAACAATAATTACCCATTTATATATAAACAATACGGCTTGGCGGTAATGATGACCGTGTTTTAAATAATTTAAACATTTTATTGTTACGTTAAGTATCCGCGGATTACAATATATTATTTTATAAAAACCATTAAATAGTTTTAGTTTATGATTATGATGATGAACGAACGGTTAACCGTGAATTGAACGACGCGAACCTGTGGTTACTCTACACCTTGAAGTTGGCAGTGCATCATTTTTACCAACTAGTAC
This sequence comes from Microplitis deprimator, assembly GCA_964016945.1. Classification (NCBI taxonomy): domain Eukaryota; kingdom Metazoa; phylum Arthropoda; class Insecta; order Hymenoptera; family Braconidae; genus Microplitis; species Microplitis deprimator. Next base: position 14,710,722 of record OZ024715.1, on the reverse strand, counting down.
CAAGACAATTGCCGCGAATTTTTATATAAATAATAATCTATAGAAAAATATATTTTAAACTTTTAATTTTATTACATTTTACTTTCACTCAATTCAAATTTTCAAATCTCAGTAAATAAAACCGGTAATTATTTGCGGCTGTTTTTATTTATTTATCCAGTTACTGATTGTTCAAATAAATAAACAATTGCCACATAGACGATGTCAATTTTTTGCTGCAAGTCAAGACATTTACCATATAGTGATGACAATTTATTTTAAAAATTAATTTTTGAATTTTTTAACTCATGATTTATTTATTTAAAATTTTTTAAAGATTTATTTGAACCGGGTGACGGACTCGGGATGCTGGTGGAAATAATTTATTATTGGCGGGTATCAGGACGGGAGAAGTTACCAGACTATAGAGTTGTCTGTTGTCCTGAGTAGTTTTGGTGGTCTCTGAGACTTTTACTTCCGGCGGCCTCTTTTTGCGTTGGCACGTGTACGTAAAGGTTTACTGGTTCAGCGCTGATCAGTTTTTGTTGATAATAAATTGATTAACTCGACCAGGATTAACAATTTAAAATGGTAATTATTATTAATTATTTTTATTTAATTATTTAAATTCTTTTTTTGAATTTTTTATTCGTAATTTGGAGTTTCGAAAGTTGATTAGCTACTAGGTTAGGATGCTGACGCTTGTTGCTGGTCAAATAATTATTAATTGTTGATTTATTATCATGATTATGAATTATTATAATTAAAAATTTTTTTTATATTAAAACAGGCAAGTTTGAAGACCGATAACCCTGAGAAACCAGGACAGGAAGTTGCACCAGTTCATCGTATTCGTATTACTTTGACATCAAGGAACGTACGTTCTCTTGAAAAAGGTCAGTATTTAAATTTACATTTTAAATTCTAAGTCTAATTCAAATTTGCCGAGGCGTCGGAATCAAAATTACATATTTTTGTACCAAGAACTTGAAAAAGTTCAGGTTACAAGACCACGTGATCGTAAATTTACTAGACCGTGATTTTGATCCTCGTAAAGTTTTATTTGTATGACCAAGTTAAGAATTTGAAATTAAAATTAAAATTTTGTTGATTTTTTTAGTATGCTCTGAATTGATAAGCGGTGCCAAGAAACAGAAGCTCAAGGTAAAAGGACCAGTCCGCATGCCGACAAAGATCTTGAGAATCACGACCCGTAAGACACCTTGTGGAGAAGGTTCCAAGACCTGGGATCGCTTCCAAATGCGAATCCACAAACGAGTAATTGACCTTTACTCACCATCTGAAATCGTCAAGCAGATTACCAGCATCTCCATCGAGCCTGGTGTAGAGGTTGAGGTCACTATTGCCAACGATTAATAAACTTATTTGTACAAAACAAAATGGTTTAATAAAAACAAATACCAATTTAATTATTACGATTTATTAATAAACTCCTTACAAAATTATTCAATTACTCGTAATAATAGTAATAATTATAATAATTATTTTTATTGTTGTTGCTGTATAAAGTTTGATAATTTAAAACGGAAGTGTCGATTCAATCAAAATAGCTTTTGCACAAATCATTTAAATTGGCTGCTTTCAATCTTCATCTTGCGAATCATCTTGATCTTTATTATTCTCCCCTTCTTCTCCTTCCTCGCCGCCACTGAAGTCACCCATGCCTTCGACGTCTTCTTCATCGTCGTCACCAGCGATCTCTGCGTTTTCCATTTCAGCTCGTTCCATTTGTCTCATCAATTCTGCTTCATCTGTCGCCGTGACAACCTTAGGCTGTAATTAAAAAATTTAATTTAATATCAAATATATATAAAAAAAAAGCCGCAGAAGCATCTACTTAATACGGGTTTGAAAATGGGAATTTTATCGACCACTAGAGCGTCTGTACCCTGATAGTCAAGCCAACGACAGCCTACAGCAGCAGCTTGTCACCAAGTTGGCATTCTAGCAGTTGACGGGAAGTTGCCTTCAACTTTCTAGGAAAATTGTTAACAACTTGTAGTCAAAAGCTGAAAGTTGTCAACAATTTGATCGCAATTAATTGACATCAATTTTCTGACCAGAAAGTCTTGCTATCAAGGTACTGGGATTAATTTTCTGTGCTTTTTTCATGCAGCTGCACTTCCAACACAAGTTGAAGTGTAAGGCATCCGATAACGATGCAGTACAGTCGGTACAAGATGGACCACAGCCGCAAAAGTTAAAAGGGAATAAGAACTAGGGAGTATAAAAATAAAAATGAGCTAGGGTGATATGTAAAAAGAAAAACTGTAAAAAACTGAATAAGTTGTACAAATAAAACACACTAATAATAAATGTCTAAAAAAAAAGAACAATAATAATAATGATGAATACTTACAGCCATTTGCACATTAAATACACCACCGAGAGTCGTTATTTTATCTTTGATGACTTCAATAGCGTCATTTAGCGCCTTGAGACCATCAGATTTCTCGGGTGTCGATGTCGTCATGACATACAGAGGTGGCGCGATCAAATTTATCTTAATCGGAAGCTCTTCAGTGGATAACGCGAGTCCAGCTTTCAAAGCCGCTTTCACAGCATCAATTCCTTCGTATCCATAACAGGCGACTTCAACATCCGCGCGAATTTTAACAGCTTGCGATGTTAATTTACGTTTTATGTTATTCAGCAGCACCGTTTTTGTGTTCTCGTCCAGCCCGCATTCTGCTAAGATGGATGGATCTCTGTAAAAAAATTACGCTTACAACTCCAATTCTTTTCTTGTTTCTATTAAAAATAAATGAGTAACTTACAATACAGCCTGCTTGAAAAAATCATAAGCAGAAGCTTTTTGTTTCCTGTATTTTTCCTCAAAGTGCCAAGCAGTTTTCTGATACAATTCTTCAAGTTGTTCATCACTATCGTAGTGCAATAATTCTGCTACATGTCTCAAGATTGAGTTTACAGCCTTAGCTTTGGCGTAACGTTCAGTACATTTCTCAACATCTTCAGTTGATACCCGACGTTTACTCAAATCAATGTAACCTTAAAAAAAAATTATTTAATTATCAATCCAGATCCAAAGTATTAATTCTAGAAGAAGGTGTTCAATTGTCTGAGGATCTTTGGTACAAATTAATTATAAAAATAAAATATTTACCTTTTTCTTTATCAACACGAATAACAACAACGGGTTCAGTCTTTCCTACCCTGATGAGCTTGTTGATGGATCTGATACGTCTCCTGGACAACTCGGACAACAAGATCATGCCTTCAATGTTCTTATACTCCAACAAGTGGACATAAGCACCCATTTCGGCGATACTCCGGACATTAACCATAACCACATCTTCGACTTCGGGATATTTTTGTTTATAAAATCGACACGAAAGCGGCATTTTTATTATTTATCTAATAATATATCTACTGTATATTATTAGATAAATATTTAAATGCGTGCGGTATTTTAAACTTGAAATTACAATTTACAGGTTAAGTTAAAACGTTGTCTGGTTTTTTTTATCCTTTTCTGTACCAGCTCCGGTCTTTCTTCAACTCCAACAATATTGCCACTGGAATTTGACGTCATGGTTTCATCATCCTCCAGCAGCGTTCTTGGTACACTTGATGACATCTACCAATAAATTAACACACCAAGAAATTAAAAATTTTAATGGTTATTTACCTGCGGCAACTTTTGAATTCCGCGCGGGAAATTTGAATTCGGTTAATTTTAAAAGTAATAAAAGAATAAAGTTTGCTGCCATCTATACTTAATTTATCATTTATTTTAATTATCTTGAATGTTAAATTGCATAAATGACGTGATAAAATTAAAAAACATAAAAAAATAATCCGCGGATATGATAACGATTGATAATGTAAGCAGTGATAAATAAAAATTTTAATGACAGTGATAAGACGATTTAAATAAATACTAATAGCTGATAAATTAATAAAATAAGTATTTAAATATAAATTTATATTTATATTTATTTGAATTTGCGAATTAAAAGTTATTCTTTATGTTGGTCATTCTGTTGTTTGACGGGACCAGCTGACGAAGGCATATCTCCAATGACAATCGTTTTCGTGGTCAACATCCATACACATTTTTTATGTCGATTAAAATTAAAATTGTACAGCAGGTTAGAAAAAGTCACCACTGATGTAGTGACTGATAAAGACAAAGGACAAGACAAAACAAAAGTTAATTATTAAAGCAATAAGGGAACAAGATAATGATTCACTCAGCCAGTGACTAAATAAACTTAAGTTCAAATAAATGGTCTAGTAAATAAAAACGTCTGATGCTTTGTCTCGGTGTTTAAAAATCAAAACGTAATAAAAACGTAAGTAATATTTGTCAAGGATGCCTCTGGTTGCAAGAAATTGTCCCCACATGTGCACTCATTCAGACGTGTCTCTGATCGAGTCGGTGGTTGCCCAGAAAGATAAATTTTCCAAGTGCTACGACTGTGATAATGGTGGTCCCAATTTGTGGCTGTGTCTGTATCCCGGGTGCCGATGGGTCGGGTGCTCGGAGAACCACTTGGACCACAACACGATCCACAATGCCAAGAATCCATCCCATTGCACCCACATGAACCTCACCACCAACAGAATTTGGTGTTACACTTGCAAACGAGAGGTGCTCACTAGACATGTGCCGTCACCACCGATATCGCCGAGTCACGTGGACGTTAAATTTAGTGGTAATAAATTTTTTGGAGATGGTCCAGCTAATTTTGATAACAAAGTTGAAGCTGATATGAGAATTTTGGTTGATCGGTAACTGATTGCTTTATCTATTGCTTTAGCTTTTAAATATCTAATTGTTAAACTTTATTTTAATTTTAGATTTTATGGCAATGAGCGATATTACCATGAAAAATCTGGTGACACTCCTGAGAGCACTGACTCTGAAGACAGCAAGGACTTCCCGAGCAAACCTCGGGGTCTTGTCGGCCTACAAAATATAGGAAACACCTGTTATATGAACGCGGCACTGCAAGCCTTATCAAATGTGGTGCCGTTGACGCAATTTTTCCTCGACTGCAGCCACATGGTGGTTTACATTGCCAAGGAGAGAAAGCCGGGACTCAGTTTGAGTTATATGAATTTGATAAAAGACATGTGGAACCGCAAGACTCGCGGGTATGTGGTGCCAAACGGCATATTGTCGGGCATACGCGCGGTTAATCCGATGTTTCGCGGCTACCATCAGCATGACACCCAGGAATTTCTTCGCTGCTTCATGGACCAGCTGCATGAAGAATTAAAAGAGCGGATTGAAGACGACAAGGAAGTTATTCACAGCTTGAAAAATATGGGAGAGCAGTCATCGGATGAGGAGGAAACGGAAATAGATGGCAATGCCTCGAGTCAGTCGGACGCCGAGTACGAAACCTGCGACTCTGGTGTAAGTGAGCAAAGTTCACTGAGCGATGAAGGGGAGCGCGGCATGAAGCGCAGATACTCTCGGGTTTCACAATCCGAGAAGTTGAGAAATAAATTCACGACGCGGAATATTAAAAAAACGGCAAGCGATGATACTTTCTCTCAACCTCAAAGATCTATCCAAAGTTCACCGACTAAACATCGGGCTAAAAAACCAGCAAAGACTAGGAGTATAATAAGCGACGTGTTTGATGGAAAACTACTGAGCAGTGTCCAGTGTTTGACATGCGACAGAGTATCCACGCGAGTTGAGACCTTTCAGGATTTGTCGTTGCCCATTCCAAGCAGAGATCATATTGACATGTTGCATCAGGGTTCACTTACCCCACAGAAAGCCGGTCCATGTTCAGATGTTGTCTACGTGACAAATCAGTCAGGTTGGATATCCTGGTTAGTCCAGTGGATGCGTTCCTGGTTCTGGGGACCGGTTGTCAGTCTTCACGACTGTCTCTCCGCCTTCTTCAGCGCCGACGAGCTCAAAGGCGACAATGTCTACAGCTGTGAAAAGTGCAATAAACTCCGTAATGGAATAAAATATTGCAAAGTCCTTGAGTTACCTGAAGTACTCTGCATACACTTGAAAAGATTTCGACACGAGCTGATGTTTAGTTCAAAAATAGCCAGTTACGTGTCTTTTCCACTTGAAGATCTGGACATGCGTCCTTATTTGCACAAGGAGTGCGTGTCCAAGGTAGCGACCTATGATTTAATATCCGTTATTTGTCACCACGGGACTGCTGGCGGTGGTCACTACATTTGCTACGCTCTTAACTCTGATTTAAATCAGTGGTTTGAATTTGACGACCAGTGCGTAACTCAGGTCTCCCCAGAAACAGTGAAAAATTGCGAAGCCTACGTTCTGTTTTACAAGAAACGTTCGCCGGAGATGTTCCAGTACCGGGACAAAACGCTAGAGTTGATGGAAATTTCTTCACGGGAGCCAGAGCTGAATTTCTTTGTGTCCCGTCAGTGGATTAATCGCTTCAACACTTTCTCTGAACCTGGACCTATTGACAATTCGGATTTCCTGTGTCCTCACGGTGGTGTCAACCCAGTGAGAGCTCCCTTCGTCAACAGGCTGAGCATGCCGCTTCCTCAGGCCGTCTGGGAGTATCTCTATAATACCTTTGGTGGTGGACCAGCTTGCTCGCACCTCTACGAATGTCCAGTCTGCGAAGAAAAATACGAGACGTTACAAAAACGGCGGCAATATGAAATGGACATTTTTCAACGGTACAATAATATTGAGAATCCAACGGCAATTTACGCGGTGGCGATGTCCTGGTTGAGACAGTGGCAAAACTTCATCAAGGGCAAAGAGACTCAGCCTCCTGGTCCCATTGACAATTCGTCAATAATTATCAACGTTAACGGCATTAAAGATTTGAAACCTGGTAAATTTTACTTCATTACAGCTCACAAAATTTATTTAAAAATAATTATTAATTAATAATTAATAATAATATTTTTTTATAGGATCTGACTGCGCTCAAGTTTCCGAAGAAGTCTGGCAGTGTTTCTTAAATATATACGGCGGCGGTCCAGAGCTAATGCTGTCATGTCTCAGGCCGGCTCAAGCTCAGTCAAACGCTTCATTACATTCCTCATCAGCACCAAATTTAATAGAACAAAGTCCAAAACAAGTTAACGCGGAAACCAAAACAAACAATACAAAGCCAGTTACTAAAAGTTCTGACGCCATTTCCCAGCAAGACAGTGCGATTGAGAGTGTGCCGTCTGACTGTGATTCTCTTAAATCACAAAGGGATACTAGTACCTAAAATAAAGTCTAAATAATTAAACTCTGGCATTTTATTTAAAATCGCATTGATTTGTTATTTGTTATTTACTTGGTTTATCAATTTATTTGTACACAAGCGTTTTGAGGGCTTCTACTACTATCACTACAATAATTAAATTAAATTAAATTATAATAATGTTAAGAGAAAAAGAATCCAAGATTTATTACATTTAACTTTATCAATTTCCTACAACGGAACCGGCTATGCGTTTGTGTATTTAATCTTTTGTAAACTTCCGAGTATTATTATTATAGCGTCTACTTAATGTTTTATAATAATATTATTTTCACCAAGTAAATTGTTATGTGCAATTTGAAACATATTTTATAAATTTATTTTAAATTAGCAATCAGCACTTGACGTTTAAGTGGAAATTAATTGATAGCCAATTTAACAAAATTGTTGGGTCCATTTATTGTAATTTTAACTACCGGGTTACCGTTCTTTTTTTTTTTTTTTTAAATAATTTTTTAATACACAGAAAAAAGGATTTCTTGGCGCAAGAAAAATTTTTCATTATGAAGTGAAAAAAAAAAAAAAAAAAAAAAAAAAATTCCTTAGGACAAGAAATTGTTTCTAGTTCAAAAAATTTTTTTCGCGGCTAAAGAAAATTTTTTCTCACCCCAGAAATTTTTGTTTTTTATTCATAATTCAAAAAATTTCTTAGGGGAAGTAAAAATTTTTTTGCACGAAGAAATTCTTTTTTTTTTGTGTAATTACACTTTGTAAATTATTTTTATGTCACACCTCTATGTACAAAGGCATTTCACATGGCTAACTACACGCCGGATTCCAAAGCAATAAATTTATTTGAAAAAATTTTGAAATAATTTACTGAGGGAGTAATCCTTGACTGATAAAATTTAAAAGTTAATTTTTTTGATTTTAAATAATAAATTAATTTATAAAATAAAGTGAAATGCCATACATTTAAATTAATTTAAGTAAAGAACCACTAATGATAAAATTTATCTTCAGATTTTATTATATTATTATTACTATTATTATTATTATAAATATTTGTATGAAATTTGTTGATTTATCATTAATTATTTTGTTTTATTGCGCATGTTACTGCATTTTAAAATTAAAATTCAAACTGAATAATAATGAGCATAATTGTGACTGCAGTTATATATCTAATTACTGAAAATTACGTTTATCGAAAGAATTAAATTAAAAATAATAATTAAAATTAATTAAGTAAGAAATATTGTAAATTTAATGGTTAAATTGGTGATTTATTTTATGTGTAACATACTTAGGGAATATAAATAAAATTGGTTTAATTATTTATTGAAATAAGTATTTTAATTATTAATTAATTGTAATCTAGATCTAATTAGCCGCTAGATATTAGACAGCAGACTAGATTTTAAGCGATTTGAAATTTGAGTGTCCATTGAACTGGTACTTGACCGATTAGTAACAGATGTCAAGTGTAAGCTGGTGTCCTAAAAACAGTCACACGTGAATAAAGTAATGAAAAAGGGGAATAAAATATCCGTGATGTGCACAGTCGTGATTATAAGAAAATATTAAAGTCCTTGCGCATGACGAGCGTAAATTCACCCTCATGGACCGCACATTGATCGAGGCCTGCGCTAAAAGGGGATGCTGGGCATTCTTGTTCCTGACCCCCAAACGCCGCCTCCAATCAATGCCGCGATTAAAAATTTTAAATTATTTTATTTAAAGATATCTTGAGTATAAATAAATTTATTGAGACCATGTGGCTAAATTTAAATAAATAAATTACGCGGTTTAATTATTTTGGTTGATTATATAAACATACTTCTGTACAAGTGCCTCATATATCTATAGACAGTGAAAGGACTTCCAAGGACCTCAGACTCGCACTATCAAGTTTAAATTTTATTAAACTCATCCGCCAGATTAATTGACACGTGAGTTACTCCTAATTATTACAATTGTTGTCTTAAAAAAATTAATATTTTAACTATCGATTGGTCTATTTATTGGAGCGTTTAATTTAATTGGGACTTGTGACAATAAGTTTTCTTGTCACTATAAATTGACGTCGCTATCAATCGATAGATTGCCGAAGAAATAAATTTACTTGTTCTTGATAATTATTTCAGTTTATTTTTTAAAATTATTTGTTGTAATTATTAATTTTAATTGTAATTTTTAATTATAGTAGTATAGATATTTGAAAATATGTAGGTATGATTTATTTAAAGCAGATTTAAATGGCGGAGTTCCGAGGATATCATATCCCGTCATTCGGCGCGACGGTGAACGTGGTGTGGGAGACGATAAAGATGAAGCTGCCGGAAAATAGTCCATGTATGGAATTAATAAGAGGTCCTGAACCGGGACAGCAAACGAGACCAGGAGTCGGCGAAGGATTCAAGCCTTACGGAGAGGGCGGTGATAATACTGAGATGACGGAGATGAATGGAGAGCAGGCGTTTGGGGGTCCACAGAATCCCGGAGTCGCCGAGGAGTCATTTAGTTATCAACGTAATGGGTACGGTTACTTGTAAAATTAATTATTGCTCTAGATTACGCATACAACTGCCAAGTTTTTGCTATTGTCTGTGACAATGACGTAAAAAATAAATCGATTGAAAATTTATTATTACTCTTTCCAGAGATAAAATCCGCGGGGGAAGCGTCAGCAGCGGGGGGTTCAGTGAATATGATGACGGGGGCGGAGAGTTTGCATCTGGAGTCAAAATCAACGAGTGGCAAGCTGCGTGGAACGTCACCAATGCCATCCAGGTACTTGATGAATTCATTTAAATTCTATTCACTTTATTTTTTTTCCAAAAAAAATTTATTTAATTTGATTTTTTTTAGGGAATGTTTATAGTCTCCCTGCCATTCGCGGTCCTACGCGGTGGCTACTGGGCGATCGCGGCGATGATAGGAGTCGCGCATATCTGCTGTTATACTGGTAAGATCCTGGTGGAGTGTCTCTACGAGCTGGACCCAGTAACCGGACAGCGAGTCCGTGTACGTGATTCTTACGTGGCCATTGCGAAGGAATGCTTTGGTCCGCGATGGGGCGCAAGGGCAGTAAATATCGCACAAATAATTGAACTTTTAATGACGTGTATACTCTATGTCGTTGTTTGTGGAGATTTGATGATCGGAAGCTACCCCGAGGGAGCGATAGACGCGAGGAGTTGGATGATGTTGATAGGAATTTTTCTGATACCATTTGGGTTTCTAAAATCACTCCACCATGTATCGGTTCTCAGTTTCTGGTGCACAATGGCTCATATATTTATCAATGTTATCATACTCGGTTACTGTATACTAGAAATAGCGGACTGGGGGTGGTCTAAAGTAAAGTGGACCATCGACATCGAGACCTTCCCCATCTCATTGGGTGTGATCGTCTTCAGTTACACTTCCCACATCTTCTTGCCGACCCTCGAGGGTAATCTGATCGATCGGTCAAAGTTCGACTGGATGCTCGACTGGAGCCACATCGCCGCGGCCATCTTCAAGTCCGTCTTCGGGTGGCTCTGCTTCTTGACATTTCAAAACGACACCCAGCAAGTCATCACGAACAACCTCCACTCCGCGGGTTTCAAGGGACTCGTTAATTTTTGTCTCGTCATCAAGGCTCTGCTGTCATACCCACTGCCCTACTACGCGGCTTGCGAGTTATTGGAACGAGCTTTTCTTCGTGGCAGACCCAAAACAATTTTCCCGACGATCTGGACCGTCGACCACGAGCTCAAAGTGTGGGGTCTTGCTTGGCGAGTCGGTGTCATTACCTTCACTATTCTCATGGCGATTTTCATTCCACACTTCAGTATACTCATGGGTTTCATCGGTTCCTTCACCGGCACCATGCTCTCGTTTATCTGGCCCTGCTATTTTCATTTAAAATTGAAAAGAAATTCAATGGAAATGAAAGAGGTCGCCTATGACTGTTTTGTAATTTGTCTAGGAGTTATTTTCGGAGTTATCGGCGTTTTCGACTCGGGCAAAGCTCTTATTAAAGCCTTTGAAATCGGTCTTCCATTTTAAATTAGCTTTATTATACATAAATTAAAAAATTTAAAAAAATTTACATAAATATATATATATAGTAAGATATAAATTATAAATTATGAATGGATTATTTGTCTGTAGATTTATCTACAATTTATTTTACCAGGTTTTAGTGATCGTTGATGATATTCATCAAATTCAAAGAATTTATTTGATATAAAGTGTCTTCCACTAAATAATATAATAAAATATCATATCCAGACCGGACGTTCTATCAGTTTCGCGAGCAATATTTTTTTTTAAACAGGCCCAAGTCTCATATCAACAAACTTTTCATTTATAATCTTTTAAATTCGTGTTTACTCCACTGGCTTGTTAACTACTTGACGTTTAATTACAAAACAGATATTATAGCCGTCGGTCAAAAATATTATCAGTACACAAATAAATATATAAACTGACAATAATATTGTTCGTATTACATGACTAATAATAATAATTATAATAAAAATATAAATTTAAATTACGCGATCGAAACACAAACGGACTTTTGCAAATGTGCAAAAGAAAAAATTAAATGTCTCCATTTTAAAACCAAAAAAAAAGAAATTAAATGTCTTCCATTTTAAAATTAAAACCGATTGAAAAATATCATTTTATCTGATAGAAAAAAATGGGATTTATATTTATAATTATTAAATTTTGAATTTTATTTGTAAATTTATAAATAAATTCATCGGCCTATCAAATAATTCTTCAATTAGTTTTTTATTTCAAAATGTCTGACAGAAAAATTATTTTTTAAATTAATTGTCAATCGTTTTGTACCTCGATCAGATTAAATTTAAATCTTCGGTTAGATCTTATTCTGTAAAAAATCAGGAGTGAATTCGGAGTAATTACGGATTTTATTTAAATCCACATTCACTTCGATTCAGAGTTCGAATATTAAAATAAACTCCAGAAGTTAATTTACTCCGAATTCGCTCGGGATTCAATACGCGATCACTCCGCAAATTTTTTACAGAGCATGGATTTAAATCAGTCACTTAAATTAAAGGGAATCCCATAAAATTTTCTATCGGATTTTCAGTCGGAACTTATATGTACAAGATAATAATAATTATATGCTGTTGGCTAGGTTTTTGGATTTTATAACTGTATTACATATAAATAAACAGTTGCGACTTACATAAATGTAAAGATATATAATATATATATATACACTTATAGGTAAATATTAGCGCATATAAAAATAAAGTTCAAATGGTGATTTTGTTGCGCTAAATTAATTAATTAATTAATTTAAAATACTATAACTAATTAATTAAATAAATAAGACGCAATAATGAATTATACCGAGCGATAATAAAAGCTGATAAATCCAATGTCTTCCAGATCTTATACGTAAGATCGATAGATCAGTTACTGATTAGATTTAAGGAGTTGATATTGTAGGGTAAATTAGATCATAGCGCATTTATTGATTATTTTATATGACTATTATTATTCCCGGGTAAAAAAAAATGTTGAAAAAGCATTGGCTATTCTAAACTTCAAAATGCGACACAATGACGACCCAAGTAATATACAGATAACTAAAATGTCTTTTAAAAAAACAGGACAAATTTTTTTTGTCTCAATGCCAAGTTTTTTTTTTAGAAATGAGACGAACAGACGTTAGTTCTAGGAGTCATAGGAAATTTTTCTTCTTTTTTGCGTTTTAAAAAAGTCACTTTCAATTGAAAGATCGTCAAGTTTTTTAATAAATTGAAATAACAACTGTGCAACTTGTGGATCTTTTTTATACACGATTTTTAATCTTTTGGAAATACAAAAAAAAACCATTGACTTGATACTTTAAGAAACGTTTTTTGACTTTTTTGACTTCCTAATAAAAAATCTAAAGTTCATAATTTTTTTCCGGGTAAAAAACCAGAAAAAGTTTTTAAACTTTCCGATGGTTTTTTTTTTTTCTTTTAATATTTTGGTTTTCTCCTTAAAATTTAAAAAATTTTAAAAAAGTTCGTCGTTATGTCACGTTTTGAAGCTAATAATAGTAAAAGTTTTTTCAATCTTTTGTCAGCAATTTTTTTTACACGGGTTACTCATATTTATTTAATATTTGCATTATGTAATTGTGAAAAAAAGTAAACCATCACTAAGGATCGATTAATCGTATCGTATTACTTTGCTTTGAGTTTTTACATATCAAAAGCAAATATATATATATATATATACATAATTTATAAATGTTATAAATTATAACAATAGTTAACTACCTAATGATAAATAAGTATCAATTGAATATATTATTTGAATAATATATCATGTCTTCCATAATAATTATAATTATGATTATTAATTTAAATAATTGACAATAATGATATTGACGTTACCTTAAATTTACCAAGATGAATAAATATATATATATAAATAATAAATATATTTATTGTTAAGATAAATAAATTGAGAGGAAAATATGTATGTATGTTATCATTTATTATAATATATAATGCTAATAATTATTTACGGATAAATTTTACGCGGTAAAATTTTCTTATGTCGAACAAATACTCACTTATTTAATGGTTTTAATTTAATTGCAATTTACTTTATGGCCTGGGTATACTTTTTTTGAGCCTATGGTTTGTTTTCACATGGAGATTGCGGTGAGATTGATTTTATGGGTCCTTTTACTGCTGGTCGATAGACCAAAGAAAGTTATCGGTGCAATGAATTATTGTTAATAAAAAAAAATGTATAAGTTACTGAGTGTAAGTTTTATTCGTAAATAATTATTTTAAAAATGCCTGTAATATATTTTAAAAAAACCTATGCTGCAAAAAATAAATATGAATTTTATTTAAAAAAAAAAAATGAATTGAGAAATTAAAAGGCACAACGAATCCATTGTGAGGATTTATTCCATTCGCCTGTGAAAATTCGTAATGTTGAACTAAAATGTACACAAAATATTATAAATAGAAATATAAATTATAAATTATAATGTAATGGGCTTCCATGATGAAAAAAAAAAAAAATGAAAATATAATGTGGAAATTTGTCATGACTGATAAATATCGTTTTTTATTTTATCTATAAGTCCCTGAAAAAAAGTTTGTATGCTTGGATGAGTTCAAATAATTTCTCTTTCTTTAACTTTCAAATATAATCGATAAAAGACTCGTGCATTTATAAATTTTATTTATAAGACTGGTGGCAGTTTGATTAAGTCGATATGAAGTATTTGGTAGGTGATTTTAATATTTTTTTTATTTGTCATTTAGTATTATGATTTATTATTTATTTTATTTTTTTTTCTTTAGATTCTTGTTTTTATGGTCTGCGTTTTTTTGACGAGCATCGACGCGGACTTACGGAAGCAGAGTAAAAAAAATAAAATTAACCGAAGGCAAGATGATGACGGTGAGGAATTAAATTTTTTTTGTACTTTAAGGACTGTCATTTATTGTTTTTTTTTTTTTTAGATTTGGGGAGAGTGAGAATCAAAGTGTTCCGCGGACCCGATGACGAAGTTGATGGAAATCAATTTGCGCATTGGGGATATTGGGTTTCTCAGCCAAGAGATGATGAAATCCGCTGAAGATTTAGTCCAAGTGCTTGGTAATAATTTTTTACACTTACATTGATAATTAAAAATACTCAAATTAGTTATTAAATGTAATTAGTTATAATAATTTGAGGAACTGAAGGATTATTAGAGGAATTATGTAACTAACTTGCAATAAAAATTAAAAGATCATGAATAAATTTAGATAATGATTTTTATTTTAATACAAAATGCCGGTTAAAGAAACATTGTTAGAAAAAATATGAGTTTCACACTTTGTATTTTTAAGAAAATGATTTTTTTGTTCATTTTTTTCGACCGTATTTTGAATCCTCGGGATTGAGCTGGCGGCTACGATTGTCCAAGTCAGATTTGGTCCCAGCTCCATGGTATCCCGCATCGTGTCCGGGTCCGGTTGGTTTATGGTCCCGGTTGCATTGGTTTTTACGGTTATCCTGCGCGGCTTTATCCATCTGTAAATTACAATAATAATATTTTTTGAGAATTTCTGCGACAAAAATAAATTTAATTTTGAACACTATTAGAATCACTTGTAAAATTTTTAAATCACAAATTTTAAAATAAATCGATTATTAGAGTTGACAAATAAAATTTAAAAAAAATAATCGGAATTAAATTATAAATGAGTCGCGAATAAAATAAATGCAATTAAATAAATTTCAAAACTTATTTGTAAATTATAAATTAAAAAATTAAATTCAAACCTTTAAGTTTTGGTTTTATAAATTTAAATTTTAAAAACTTGGTAGCAGATGCTTCTGTGATTACTTAGTCAGAAGTAATATGCTCTGAGGACGACCGTCCGGGTTTATATACACGTCCGCGAGTAGTTCCCGCTGTTTCTTCAACAGAGACTTTATTCAAATGGAAACCCCAAGAATCATATTTCAGATGCGCAAACATCCGGCGCATACGCGATATTATGAACATCTCAGGAAATTTAGAGAAAACAAAATAATGTTTTTTAATTATATTCAATAGTAGGTTTTTAATAATAGAAAAAAAATAATTAGAAATCCTCCAGGATTAAAATCTTGATCAAATTAGACTTCGTTAGATTTAAAGTATTTCCGGGCTTTTATTATTCAGCTTTTGTTAAAAATGGACCCCATGGACTCAAAATTTTTTATGTACTGAAAATCGCTTCAGTATTTCGGACTGCAAAAATTATTATTAATGATAAAATAAATTTCATGGGTAAAAATTTTTTAATTCAAAACAGTGAGTAATTTATTTAATATTTTGTTGAATGTTACCGTGGTTTCAGTCTTTCATATCTCACGTAGATAGTGATAAGCATTGGCGAGTTTTATTTTGTTTTATAAACTTTTTTATTACTGGTATTACGATAAACTAAATAATCATTCCTCACGTTCGTAAAAATCACGTGATAACAGCCGGTAAGTTTTATTTTGTTATGATAAACTAAAAGCCCATAGATGTGCGATCTAATATGACTCGTTCCAAGTAATAAATAAAAATAAGTAGTCACTGATTGCAGTTTTCATTATTGCGTAATTATTTTAAAAAATACCTGCAGGTTTATCAAGAGTAAGAATTAAGATTTTTAATGATCTGATAACGGAGTCAATAGAAATCAAATTACGCGTTAATTTTGAATTCTCCAGGCATAATTATTGATAAGAGAGCCGTAAGTGAAAGATACAATTTTGGGAAAAGAAAAATTTTAATAAATTTTTGGGCTGGTCCATTTTGCCCGCCCTTCTCGTATTGAAGAAATAAAATTACGGTTCTGTAATTTTACTATTTTTTAGTGAAATTATGTATATGTTCAAAAGGTGTTCCCGCTATTTTCTACTAGACAATTTACAGTGCCGGGAATCCCAAGAATTATATTCCAAGTGCGCAGTATTATCAACAAAACAATTAAAATAATTTTTTATAAATTAAAAGTTAAGTAATGTTGATAAATAAATATTTAAATAATTAAAATTAAATTTTAATACTAATACTGGAATTCAAAATAAACTTAAGATCCAATAAATAATTTTTTTAATTATTTTAATTATCAAAGCGGATGTTACGTATGTCCAATGTAAGCAACTTACTAAATAATTATAATATTACTTATATATAATAATTACTTAAAATTAATTAAATTAAATTAAAAGTCTAATCTAGATAAATGAAAATAGGAAATTTAATACTAAAATAAAAAAATATTTTAATTTGATTTAAAAATGAGTATTATATTTTATGAAGTTCATTACAGACATGCTATTTTACGAAACGTACACTTCATATTTATTTAAAATACATTTCACATAGTCTGTAAGTAGAAAGTTTTTTTTTATTTTATTTTTTTCCTTTGAAATTAGAATTATTAGGATTTAAATTTTTTGAATGATTGATTCTGTCCGCCGAATTTCCTCTAAATCCTGCAGGACGTCCTGGCCCACCGGCTGGGTTATTCGGGTTGCAGACGTTCGCCTTATTGTCGTTCGCTCTTTTGTCACCGTACATCTGAAATAAAAAAGTAACACAATTATAAATTAAAATTTTAAATATCACAAATAACAAATCATCAGCACTCAAGCAGATTTGAAATTACAAAGTATTAATTATTGAAAGAATTAAAAAAAAAAATTTTAATAAACTAGTTATATATATCACTTACGTTTATAATATTTTATGAGTGATCTCTTTTACTCAGATATGATCAATGTCGAGTTAACGAATGTGCTCCGTTAATTTTTCGATGAGTTTATATAGAGGCCAAGAACAAGGGGAAATTTTAAACAAAACAAAAATTCTGAGAATTGTTTATCAATACAAGAATCATATTCTCATCCGGATTGTCATATGAATACGCATATCAAAATAAATATATAAAATAGATAACGTAAATATAACAGCTTATCAAAAGTTAAAAAATATGATGGTATTTAAAATAATAAATCTCAGGGAGGTGGGCAGGAAATTTTATAATTTAATTTTTACCATAAATTTGACGTTTCGTCATTTTATTACTAAAAAAAGGTTTAGTTGCTGAAGAAGTCCCAAAAAGGGACAAAACGTCAAATTTATGGTGGAAATTAAATTATAAAGTTAGAAATTAAATATATAATTATAATTATTTAATTTTTAATTCAAAATACTGATCATAAAATTTAAAAATTGTCCATAAAAATATACCATGTAGGTGAGTAAAAAAATATATCATGAATTATCTTTACCGGAATTTATTTTTTACATATTTTTTAAAAAATTTACTTATTTTATTTAAATTCCCATTATTTCTTTAACTGCAGCGTCAAATGATCTGTAAAAATAAAATAGATAATCAGTAATTATAAAATTCAAAATAACGGAGTTATAAAAAAAAATAAAAATAAATACTTGGATTCAATGGGGTCTCCAGGAATGTAAAATGGATTGCAAATAGCATTGCAATATGCCATGTGTAGTTTTCGAAAAATCTGATAATTAAAAAAACTAATTAATCAATTATCTTATTTAATAAATAACTATTTTATTATTTACAAAACCAACAAACCATTCTGACATCATTATCTCTGATAGTAGTACTTGGAGTTTGCAGAACTACAACAAACTTAACTTTGGTATTTGTTGCATATCCAAATCTGTAAAAAATTTTAAATGAATAATGAAATATTTTTGAATTTTAATTATAATTATAATATTACTTACATTTTATGTTCATCTGTAAAATGCAGAAGTCCCAAAAATAATTCTCTGCTATCAGTAGCTGTTATTTTATTGCCAGTATTTAATTTTTCTTCAATAATATCTATTGACGTGTGTACTTTGTAATGAAGCTCAACTTCAATGTCTTCTGATAAACATTTAATGTATTGCGGCGAATTCTAATTAAACAAATATTTAAATTTTACAAAATTAGTAACATTTTTTATGACAGTGCAAGTAGCAGACACTCGACAATTTATGATACTGAAGTTAACAGACAATTAGCAATTTTCCGATTTTTTTTTTTAGCAACTCGAGTACAAAAAAAAAAACTAAAAATATGCACATGTAGAAAATTTAAAAAACTACAGGTGTAATTTTTTAAAATATTTTTTTTTTTATAATTTATCATTTTTAATAAAATATAAAAATTATTAGACCTGGGGTAATTTCAGTATCATGTAGCAGACACTAGAAAAATTTCTTTTAAATAAAGGAACAAAATATAAAAAAAAACTCAAAAATTGGGCATCAAAAACTTTAAAAAATCATATTGTGAATATAAAAATTATATTTTATTTACAAGTGACTTGTTTACAAAAATTACAAAATTATCTGATGTCTGCTACTTTCAGTATCATGACAATTTTAATATTTTTAAACTAAACAATAAATTGACCATTCAAAAAAATATTTTTAAAAATTTATACTTTCAAAAATTTCCAATTACACATTTTAAAAATATAAAAATCACCAGAAGTCTGGAACTACTTATAAAAAATATGAGTGTGAATGTAACTGACAAGTGGGAATTTTTTTAATTTTTGAATAAAATTAAAATTTAAGTAGAATAAAAATTAAAAAATGCATATTTAGATAAATGAAAAATCCGTACGCGCATTTTTTCAAATTTCATTATTTTATTTATTTAAAACTCATAAAATGTCTCATTCACTCATATAAGAAATATAAATTTATCAACTTACATCCTTCCCAATGACCGCAATACAAAGAATCATTTTTTAAAAAATATATTCAACAATCAATAACTAATAAATTAAATCCATTCATTCTAATAAACAATTACTAAATAAAAGTCAATAACAAGCTTTTTATTTACAAATTACACAAATTATTTATCGATCAGCTGACCATGACAGCTGTGAATTTGAAGGTTATGATTACCAGTTTTCTTTGTCTATTTTCTCTAAAATTTACATATTTATCCAACATAAAATTAATTAATCAACTATTAATACAAGAATTTAAAAATAATTTGACAGTTAATTAATTTAAAAAACTATTTTATTTTGAGTACAAAAATATTTTAATTACACATTTTTACAGTTTGTAAATTTATTTATGGCTCGACTCATCGTAATATCTCCTCTTCATAGTTCTATATTTTTTCAACATATAAAGTGACTCTATTTCCTTCATAACGTATCTTCCTCTCTCAATCATTTTTTCAATTTTATCTGGATCAGTTTCATATTTATTTTTCATAAAAGCTTTTTTCAGACTCGTCCGGAAAAAATCATATCCTTGGGGATAATCCTTCCCCATGTACAGCATCTACACAAATAAATAAATAAATTAATTAATAAATCAATCACTACAATTATATTTATAGTTTATAATAATTTATTTATTCAAATGAGTATCGATTGATAGTTTACTTATTTAAAAAATAAAACAAAAGTAATTACCGCTTTATATAACTCCAAAACTTTAGCACGAGCCATCACTTGCTTGCTAAAGTCCAATTTAATTTTCAATGCCTATTATCAAGGCCTCTTTAATACGAGCGTATTAATGTTTGTTTTATTTATCTCTGTACTGGTTGTTTTTTATTTAAATAATTCCCAGCCTGATGTAATTCACGTCTGTAAATTTAAAAAAATTTTTTTGTACGTAAAAACCCGCAATTAATTATATTATAGTCAAATAACTTAAGATATGATTTATTTTTATTTAATATTAATGATAAATTTTTTTAAAAATTCATTCTCATATTTTATGCTTCTGCAAGTAATCAATTGTTTGTAAATTTAATTTTTTTTTGTTCATTAAGAAAAAAACAATTTTTTTAGTGTCTACTTCCTCCAGTATTATCAGTAGTTAATTAATTTTAGTAAGAAAATGTTTATAAATAAATAAAAATTAATTACTATAACATTTTTTATTGTCCATTAAATTGATATTTCTAACAAACATTTTTAATTACTTAATTTACTTAAACTAATTAATGATTTTAAGTGAATTAAAAGGAAAAGGATTGGCAGCTTGTTCCCTGAATAATTAATAATAATTTATAAAAACGTTTTTTTAATTAAACTTATGAAGATATAATAGTCTGCTCGAAATTATACACATTAGCAGTATAATATATATATATTTTTTAATTAATTAATTAATTAGTTATCATAAAAATTATTATTTAAAGTTTCAACTTAACGTGAAATTGCACGAAAGGAACGAAAAATGGGAATAAAATATTAAAAACTGTTTTTTTATAACCAATTATTTATGCAACAGCTTTAGCTTCAGGTAAGAAGCTCTCCCAGTGTTTTATCAGTTGGTTCTGGTGCTGCAACATCGCTTCCAAGTATTCCGTAAGTTGTTTTTTAAAATCTTCAACTCTTAGTACTTCAAACCGCTCGACTTCCTTTTTGATCATCTTGGAGATGTTGTCAAACTCTTCTTGACCTCGTTCTACTTTAGCTTCCCAATCAATAACTTCAGTAGCTGCTTGAGTTGTTTTGTCACTACGACCGGCTTGTTCCAGTCGCGCTTTGTGTTCGCGTTTTTTGTTCAACATCATTTGAGCGTGCTGCCAATTCTGGAATACTTTGACTCGTTCATGGAAAACATCCTGTAAATTAATTTATACATAAGTAATTAATAATTTTTTTTTTTAAGTAAAGCAGCATTGAGCAAATTAATGCTGCTTAGCTGGGTGACAGCTTAGCTATGGGTTGGATTCAAAAGGAAGTCTCTGAACGTTAGGCACGGGATGAAGATCTAGTGACCGATATAATGAGAATTTTATCACTGGAGCTCCATACCCATGCTGTAAATCGGGCTACAGTCGTACGATAGTCAGATAATAGGAAAAGTACGCAGTTGTAATAAAAAGACAAAAGTGCAAAAGGTCTGCAGAGTCTGTACACTGCAACCCATTAAAAATTAAAAATTATTATAAGAAATTGTAATAATTTACCTTGATAGCACCAATAAGAGCAACATAATCCCTCAGCATTTCACCGAATTGATAAAGATCACTATTACTCTGAGCGCGTCTGACAACTTCGACTTTCTCAAGAGTCTCAGCCAGCTGAGCCAAAGCGCGTCCTAAAGACACTCCAACTTCTCCATGACCAAGGACAGCTATCGACTTGGCACTAGCACCTGTACAATTAGCCAGTTCGTGTCTCTGGTTGGTCAGAGTTTCGACCGCGGAATGTAGTGCCCGCAACTGGGTGTCCAGCGAGTCTATCTGAGCCGTCTTTTCTTCGAACCACTGGAAAATTTAATTATTTATTGCAATATATAATTATGTATTAAAAAATAAAAATGCGTTAATGCAAAAGCAAATGAGCTGGAATAAGTAATTTATGTAAGCGATTGATGAAGCTGCGGAATTGTAATGAACGTACCTTACCCTCCTAATGCAGGCAACAAAAAATTATGTCACAGTCTTATGATTTTTTTATTGCATGCAGCGAGGCATTATTAGATTTTTATACATTTTTTAAAAATAAATTACTCTTACCCCGTCAGTTTCGTCCATTTTGTAAGTTATTTTGTTCATTGTCTCGCCTACTTTGTTGAATAGACGCATTACTCCAGCACCGCTCAGAGCTGATGTACTCGTAGCCTTCGGCAATTCCATATCTACATAAATAAAATATTTTAGCCCGAGCTATCTGAGCATCAGCATTAAATTGAATGCAATATTAATTTGAAAAATTACCAGCTTCCAAAAATTCTCTAAAGTCAGGATCAACGCTAAGGACAGGATGAGTTGCGGTTCTATTTAAATAACGTTCTAAAGCAGCTCGACGTCTTTCAATGAATTCTGTTGAACTTGAATGCTGTTCCTGGCTTTTATCACCGGACATTTTTATTTTAGTCATACCTAAATGTGCATAAGAATAAATTATTTAAAAATAATAAAATAATCTACAGTAAAAGATAACGAGTATTACCGATAACACTTTTTTCTGGCGCGGGTGGTATTATTCTACCGCTTCTCAAATATTTTTCCACTAATTTATCATGAAGTCCGAGGAAATCACTGAACCGTCTGATAACGCTGAAGCTTCTCTTTCTAAAAATAGGCATGTTGGTTTTAGTTTCGACTCTGTAGACTACATAGGCACCCATTCCTTCGCCAATTTTCTGCGGTGACGTTACTGTTATTTTCAAGACCGCTTCTGTTGACTCTGTCGGCACCTTAATCACCAAATAAATAAATAAATATAATAAAAATTTATATTGACAAGTAAAATATATGAGTAATAAACAATAAATTACTTCTTCAAGAGACTGGGATTGCTTGAGCGATTGACCTGATGATTCATCATTGATCGGCACTTCATGAAGGTCTCCAATGTCACTGGGCATACCCAGAGGCGAACTCAGCGGTCCCGGTGCTGGACTAGAGACCGTAGAATACGAATTGTCATCCTGGGCATCTCGTAGTGTCAGTTTTGGAAGCTCAGCTGTCACTGATACTCCATTGTAAGATGAATTACTCAATGGATTTTGATCCTAAAATACAATCAACGAATAGAGACTGGAAAATTTTTACAATTATTCAAAATAAATCGTAATAATAAATACCTGTATGGCAGATGCAAAAATATCTTCATCATCATCCTCCAATTCATTGTCTCTATTAATGTCAACTTGATCAAATAGCGGTGGAGGTTCTTTATTATCAGCCATTTTCTTTACTATAAATTTAAATTTAAATAAAATTTAAAAACTAGAGTATGATAATTATTTAGGTGACAGTTATTACCAGGGGATCGGCCCACTTCCAAGTACTATCGCGTCTTGTTATCACAAATACCCCGTCTCGGTTATATTTTAGCACGTAATGCAATAATACTATTCATCTAAAACTAATACCGGTTGAGCGATGATTATAATGCTGATGGTAATGGTATGGTGAGTAAATTTCTGCAACTGCTACTTGCTTATGCTGCTTTATTTTATTCATTCCATGTCTAATAAAAAATAATTACTGACCAATCACCTTCAGTAAAATGTCACCAAATTGAGGATTTACTTTATCCCTAGAGTTGTTGGTAATTTAAACGAGTGAATGTAGCAGACATACGAAAATTTATTAAATTTGAAATAAATAATTAAATAAATTAAAATATGAAATTTAAAAAAAGGCGCGAACTAATTTTTCAATTATTTAATTACGTATTTTTAAATTTCTATTGCACTTACTTATTTGTTTAATTCAAAATTTAAAAAATGTCAACTGTCAGTTACTTTATGCTCATTAATTTAAAAAATATATATATCTATCTATATTTAGTGTAATTTATCTATACTTTTAAATAACAAAAATATTTTGCAGCTGATTGTAAATGGAACTTAAACACGCGCCAGCTTCACATTGACATTACACTCAGTTCTGAGTACTGAGTATTTATTTATTTATATACATCAAGACATCACGCAAATATTGATAAATAAAAAAATTTATTAATAAATTAAAATTATTATCAGTGAAATAAATTTGATAATGTGAAAACTAAAGTTTTTATAATTAATTGAAAACTTAATTAAATACAAAATAAGTAAGTAATGACAAAATATTTATAAATAATAACTAGTATATAGACAACAGTATTAATGATGTATCTAAAAATATTAAAAGGATGCCGTTCAAATTTCACCTGAAGAAAAGCCGCCAGTACAATGTCGTGTCTAAAAACCAGTACGTGATTTGCGTGGAACTTCTGGACCAGACGTCAATCGAGTGCACTCTGGGAGTCGACAGTCTAGGGCAAGAGTGCCTGGAAAATGTCACCCAGCGACTGGGTCTGGGTCAGCCGGAGTTTTTCGGGCTGAGGTACATCTGCAGACACGGGGAACCTTCTGCGAGGTGGGTCGACATGGACAAACCTCTGAAGAGGCAGCTGGAGAAAGAGGCAAAGAGTTTCAGTTTGTATTTGAGGATCATGTTCTACATAACTGATGTCCAGTTGATACAAGACGACATGACCAGATATCATTATTACTTGCAACTCAAGAGCGACATTCTGGAGGGAAGGATCCACTGCAGCTCCAGACAAGCGACTTTGCTGGCGAGTTACTCGATGCAAGCAGAGCTTGGGAATTACGACCCTACCAGACATACTTTCGAATGCCTTCAGCAGTGCGCCTTCTTTCCTAAAGTAATACATAATTTTATTGTCTTTCCTTGATAGTTTCCACGATTTCATTGATCTAATTGATCTATTGATTAGGATGTGATAGACGCAGAAGCAAGTGGCAAAGATGGTCTACTACACTCAGCAATTTGTCAGTACAAGAGCTTAGCTGGAGTGACTCAAGCAGTTGCTGAAGAACTTTACATATCTAGTGTCGTTCAATTAGAAGGATACGGACATGAATCATTTACTGCTAAGGTAATTTATTTAAAGTAATGAATTATTTAATTAATTTGTTAATTATCTAATGTGTTTTGATAACCAGGATGAGGGAAATAATCAAGTAGTTCTTGGAATTTCAATAAATGGAATAATGGTCGGGTACACATCAACGCAAGCGACCCAATTTTACCGATGGAAAGATATAAGCAACGTAATAAATCATAAGAAAACTTTTCGAATCGAGTGTCAATCGGAGCATGAAGAAGCGAAACAGTTTTTCTTTCGCGATTCACGCAGCGCTAAGTACACATGGCGACTATGTATTGCTCAGCACACATTTTATATGCAGCATCAGGACTCCCGACCCTCTGAAAGACTAACGGGATACTTTGATAGCGATACTAATGACTCGACTGAGCAGGCAGCTTCAGTTAATTTAGAAAATCGTAATGCTGATGATTCAATGCGATGGACTAGTTACAATGATCTCTCGACGACGCCTTATCCGCCAGTGGTATCTGTTTCTTCGACGGATCTAAATAATCTACGCGCTCTCCTCCCGTCCTACAGACCAGCGCCCGACTATGAGACCGCTGTCCAGATGAAGTACAACGGTGGGAATCCACCGCAGCCTTATTACGCGAATCAGTCGACGATTGTTGGTGCTGAGCTCTGTCTACTGGGCAATGTCGTCAATAGAAATAGATATTAACTAGTTTTTTATACTTCAATAATTTTAATCCACCCTCGTTGTATTTTAAATGTTGAAAAATTATATTTTAATAATTATATTGACATAAGGATTTTAATCAAAGGTTTTATGTATAATCATTTTATTAAATCACATATCAGTTTAAAAAATAATTTTATCATTATTTTAATCCACATGATTACGTTCCATAGTTTAGATTTTTTATTGAATCTAGAAGAGACTCGGGATCTGGTTTCCCAGCGGTAGCAGCAACTGGTAATCCGGCTTTGGCCAAGGCCTCTGCTGTCACGGGTCCAATTGCTACAGATTTAACTTTAGCTAATGATAGTGATCGTTTTTTAGCAGCGTTCAAAATATATTCAACAACAGACGGGCTAAAAAATACAAAAATTTTCCAGTCGTTTGTGATAATTCTCGACAAATCTTCGCTGAGCGATTCCGCGGCTAGAGTTCTATAGACATTTAGTTTCAAAAATTTAATTCCATTGGTCGTTAAAACTTTTTCTATCGTATCTCGTGATATTTCACTGCAGGGATACAGCAGCGGTTTGTTATTTTTGTCAGATTTATTTACAATGTAGTCTGCCAGCTCACGGGAGTTACCGCATTGTGATCCTTCGCATAAATTCAACTTGAGACATTGTTTTGCTAGAGTTTCTGTCGACGGTCCTACGCAGAACACTGGCAATTTTTTCCATAAATCATCAAGATTTTCTACTGCTGAATTTATCGCTTCGATTGTTCTCGGACTAGTGAATATAAAACCTGCGGCAAATAAATAATTAATTTAAAAAAAAACGTCATTTAAATAATGAAATTTACCGGAGTATGATTCAGGATGGAGCAAACATTCTTTCAGATGATCTAGATTTATGAATTCAAAGCTCAGTGTCCTCAATACTCTGCAATTGTATCCAGATGTTTTCAAATATTTAACATATTCTTCCTGGCTTTCATTTTTTTCGCTCAATCCTTTGCAGAGTATGACGTCATTGCAACTACTTGACATGTTAGTTAATTAATTGGCAAGAAGCTCTATTTAAATTCAAATATTTTCAAATATTTATTGCTGTTCATTACTTGCACTTACTTAAAATAAATACAGAACGTGACACCTCCTAGTGGCTGATGTTCAAACTCGGCACTTTTTCCGGCGCGATAAATGTAAATGAAATTTATATAAACGCCAAATATATATGTGGAGGTATTGATTAATTAATTAATGTTAATTATATACAAGTAAATCACTTGTTATTAATTAGTACTGTACATACTGCGGGACAAATTTTATCAGGTATCTGGTAGAATATTAATTTTTATTAACAGACACCGTAATTTTAAATATTTCTATTTTGAGTCATAAAACTGACGGTTACTTAATTAATAATCAAGTGAAAAAACTGTATTTATTTATGCACTTGTTTTACAAGCATTATTTACAGTACACTTTTAAATTAAATAATAATTCAAGAAAGCAAAGTATCAAGAGAAGATTTTTTAAAGGAATTCTCAGACGATACCTCACACTTTTTTTAAATATTTAATGACCTGGAACTGTCATAACAGTATGAAATTTTATCGATTAATATAAAAAATTAATCAATTGTTAGCAATTTGGAGTTTAACGAAATTTAAAAAATAAATTTCAGTAAAAACGTCAATTTTATAATTCGAATTTTCAAATCTTTCAGGATAAAGTTTTGTTCAATTACTAATTTATAACAACTGTAAGTTTTTTTTAATTCTATATCTCGGCGAAATTGCAACCACGCTGTTACTTTTTTCAATAAATGTTTCAATTTTTTTTTTACGGTCATTCTCAGAGAATGCCCCCCATATTTTTAAGATATTCGATGACTTTTAACTGTCATAATTGTATTAAAATTTTATTTATTAACTAAAAAAAAAAAATTAGTGTACTTATTAGAAAAAAGAAAAACGTAATTATAATTTTATGGAGATAGATTTTTAAAAAATTACTTATAGTTATTATCAGTTAGGTGTCAAACGAAATTTTTAAAATAAATTTTAGCCTACAAAATTGGAAATTTCGAACTAAAATATTGACATGAAGATTTTACTGAAATTTATTTAGAAAATTTTTTTTGACTTCTAATTGATAACAATTGTAAGTACTTTTTTTAAAATGTATCCCGGTAAAATTATCCTTTCAATTAATGCTTTAATTTTTTTTAAATGAATTAAAAAAATTTTAATACCGTGATAGCTGAAATTAATTGAAAATTTTCAAAAAGTGGCCTGAGAATGCCCTTAAAAATAAAACGATGCAAAACAAAAATCAAACAAAAAAATCATGTATAAAAAAACAATAATAATAATAATAATAATAATAGTTAGTAATTAATTGGATACTAAAAAAATAATCACTGCTCGGAAGTTTCATCAAGACGTTTTATAACTTTCTTGTACTCGTCTTCGAGTGCGCGGTATTCTTTCTCTAGTGTTTGAATACGCTGCTCATTGGGCAGAAGAATGACATTTCCACTTTCTTTTTGATCTAGACTCTTGACAACCGACTCCAATTTCTTTAAATCTCTGCGCTCGCGTTTGTAAGGAACATTGAGACGCTTCTTAACTTCTAATCTGTACTCGCGATACTCTTTCTCATTGGTCAGATCGGTGACTCTCAGCCTCAAAATTTCGTAGATTCTTCTGGCTTGTCGCTTGTTGATCTTAAACTTTTCCCGCGCTTCTAGAGCCATAGTTTTGTTGAATTTCTGCTGGAGGAACTCGAGCCCATAAGACGGTAGAGTCAAGCAGTTCAGCGCGTCGACGTAATCTCGTACTCTTTGGAAGTTCGTCGAAGGATCTTCAACTGAAATAAAATAAAATGTATTTTGCCATGCAATTGTTTGTCTCCTGATGATTTTAATTAAAGATATCGATAGTGGGAATAATTACCAGTGATATCAGTAACATGATTATCACCAATATACTGTCGATAAATGGCTCTCAATAAATGTGCGCCCAGTCCCAGACCTTGGAATGGCGGCAAAACGAGAATTTGAGCAATACGCGGTCTAGTATGATTTGGATAAGCGTAATATTGATAGACAGTAGCAAAACCAACGGTCGCGTATCGTGAACACCCAGGTGTCGATGTGTATTTTTCAAACATATTGAAGTAGTGCCACTGGTCATCATCGATGTCTATAAAACTAGCAGCGTCTATGTACCAGAGTAAAAATGTCTGTAATCGTTGATGATATTCTTTGAATCCTTTGCAGGTCATGTCTGCTTTAAATACTTCAAAATTACGCGTCTTGTCCTCATCATCTAAGAAAATAATTTAAAAATTCAAATATTAAATTAAATTAATTAATTTACCGATCAAGTTTTTTAAGAATTTAAAATACCAGTGACAGTAAACGAGTGTATCAATTCTCCAGCGGGTCTGAATGTGTCCTCCTTGGCCAGTGACTTGATAAACGAATCCAAGTTATCATGAACATGGGGCGCTAACTTGTCCATCAGTTTAGGCAAGACTTCATCGGGCCCAACTTCATCGTCCATTCCTTTACGGAATTTCTCCGAGTAACTCATTCCCAGATAAGTCTCCAAACATCCAGCGGAGTAGTACAACTTTATTTTAAGATCTTTGTACCCGAATATGGTCTCGCTGTCACCAAATACCTGGTGAGACATCTCCGGAAGAAAAGAAGTCTCTTTATCTTCAAGATCACGCTCATCTCGCACCAGTTTGAACTCTAGAACTTCGTTGCTATCAACTACGTAGCTCTGAAGACGTCCTATTGTCGCATCATCCAACATCCTGGTAAAATAATTATCATATTTAATGTCAATACTTGATAATTGTTACTGTATATGTGTATATATTTGCTGTTCACGATAAAATATGTTCATTACTGTCGATCGCGGATTTACTTAACCTCAAAAAAATTATTTTATACTTACAGTAAAAAATTAAACTAAAATTTTTTTAAAAATAATTTTACTGTGTCGATTAATTGTAATGAAAAATAATTGATTAGTAAATACATACGTACTTAAATTTTTATCTGTTGTAATTATTTGTGATAAATAAATTGAAATAACTTTTAGACTGTAAACATAAAAGTCTTGGCGCCAATATTTCTATACCTGGACGCGTTTTTATTTATTCCCATTCTGGATTAATACCCTCCTGCTTTTTTTGGCGCAATCGCAGTTTGAAATGTTCGGTAGTTGGAGAGAGATTTCCAAAGTTCATTCAATCATTGGAGTAAAAAGTGGCGCTACTGCGGATTAATTTAAATTTCGCCTATCAGATGACGAGATGGCTGACTGTTGATTCATTTTCATAATTATTCTATTATAATTTATGTAATTGTTTTATATTTTTGTGATATTTATTCATTAATTTTGTATTTTGTTTATTGTAATTATTATCATACATTTTCAAATTTATATAATTTATTTAAAGTACTGGTTAAATGCTATGGCAACATATGTGTTATATATACATTGTTTTGACATTTATTTATTTTTTTTTATTGAAATGCGCGTACTTAAAAATTTATAGTGCGACGTGTAAAGAATGTGAGCGAGAATAAATCAAAAAGAAAATTTTAAACTCAATAATTTCTGTAGAATTTTGATTGAGTCTATAGAAATAAATCAGGACTTGTCATCACGGTACACAAATTAAATAAATATTAAGTAATAAAGAAATATAAATTAAACAAACTAATTTTTTAGCTTCGTTAGATTCTTGTTTTCTGGTTTTCTTAGGAGTTTTCCCTTGATCTTTCTTGGTAGATCTAAATTTTTTTTTCCTCAAGGCAATAAATTTTTATGCTTGAATCAAAAAATTTTTTCTTGTTTCAAGTTTTTATTTTTTAATATGAGAAATTTTTTTGAAGAAGGTGATGGTTTTTTGTAGCAATATTGTATTTTTTTGTTAAAAACAAATAAAATTTTTTGGTATATTATTCTTTTAACGGAAGAATTTTCGTATGTTCCAACCGAGAAAAAAGTTGCTTAATTAAACCAAGAGAAAAATTTCTTGGAAAAAAAAATATATATGTAGGAGAGAGAAGTCACTGATGCTTGCCAGTGGCAGCGGGAGTAGTTTGATACTCGCCACGAGGTGGCGCCCACCCAATTCTATTGTCCCTGGTAAGATACTTATTTCAGAGTTAATATATTTTAAACTTAGAAGCAATGTGATTATCATAAAGTTCTAATAAATTTTTTTCAACTTCTTCCTTTAACTGCACATTAATAAACAAGTACAAACATACATATAAACTAGAAACCGTCAGATAAACACATAGTGTAAAATTTATACAATTGGGAACACTAATATCCAAATACAAATGTAAAACTTTTGTTAATCTTAAAGCTGATAAAGAGGTTTTAAAATCAAAAGTATGCTTAACATCTTTTTCAGTGATTTTAATAAAAATAAATTTTTAAAAAAAACAGTTTGGACATATTCAGTAGTTGAAACTGCAAGAGTAACATAATAATTTATTGTTATATATTTAATCGACAGTCATTATGTCCTCGAAGTTGTCCATTGTTTTTTTTTTCTGTTCTTTCAATTAAATTGTACCAAAAAAAAAAAAAAAAACTTTGTCGCAAGACAAAATCGGGAAAAAATATTGCAACATTTCTCGCAGTCAGCTGCAATGCCTTCACCTTTGCCGCACAAGAATACAATCCCAGTGTCCTTTTCAATAAAAGAGAAATTAAATAAATGACAAAATAATATATATATATGTAGCGGCGCGTCTTTAGGATTAGATTGAAACAATCACTACCTGAGTCGCTACATATCAAAAGTGCATGTTGGAAATGTTATATATTGAATCAGGTGTAGGGAAGAAGGTACTGCGAGAGGCGCGAGTTGTACAATGCCATCTCGCGAAGTAGCGCCGAACTATCATATATATATATATATATATATATAACACATGTGTTGCCATAGTATTTATTTAACCAAAACTTTGAATAAATTATATGAAATTAAAAATGGATAATAATAATTACAATGAATTAAACATAAAATTATTGAATAAATATTACCAAAATATAAGACAATTACAAAAATCACAGAAGAATAATTGTGAAAATGAATCGAATGAACCAAGCGTTAATAAATCAGATCAAATAAATAAATTGATTGAAGAGTCGATACATAAAATTGAAGAGATTAAAAATAATCAAGATATGGATGATAAAAATATTAAGAAATTATTGGGGATGAAGACGACGCTGCTGTACGAACGGTCAAAACTATTGATAAGCTTAAATAGACAAGATGAAGCCGAAAAACTTTTGGCCAGATGTCTTGATGATATCAATGAATTTATAAGCTCCCGTGAATTAATATACTTGACACTGAGAATAATTAATAATTATGGTTATCTTCTTTCAAAGCGGGAAGACTACGAAACTGCGAGAAAAATTTTGGAATCCGGTAAAACTGTTTACGAAGCTAAAAAAGATGAAGGATTTTGCAGCAGTGACGATTTGTTTTCTCCCAATCTTTCGACGTCGTTTTCTAGCAAATTGGAACATCTTGCGACAAATAATTTGCAAATGTTGGCTTTTGTTTACAGCAAACTAGAACTGCATGATAAATTTGCTGAGTACCACCATCAAGTGCTGGATCGTCAGTTGGAGATCAATGATGATCCACTAGGTTGGTCAATCAAATCAACTACTTTGGCTGCTTATCTGTCTTCAAACCATAGATTTGAGTAGGTTTTTATATTTAATATACTATTATTTATCAGAAATTTAATAGAAAGTATTTTCAGGGAAGCGAAAAATCATTTAGAGGTCGCGGAGTTTGTTCTGAAAAAATATGAGAACGAATTGAAGGCCTTGGAATCATCAATAGAAATCACAGAAAAGTAAAAAAAAAATTTTAACTGCAGGCTTATGTTGAATATTTTTTTTTTGCTATAGATTACAGAATATCCAAGAAAAATTGATAATGATCGCCAGAGGTTGGGTGAAGTATAGTCTGAATTTATTCAATGGATCGATAACTAAAATCATAGAGCATTTATCTCATGATTTGTCACCAAATGACGCGCAGGAACGAGTTTGGCTCCCGCCATTTCAATGCAATGTCGATGTAATTAAGGAATCAGTTGAAGAAAACTCGAACACGAGTGACCATGATGAGTCGAGTAATAAATTAAGTGACAATGCTGAGAATGATGACAGAAGATTGCTGTTTAAATTAAATACTGATACTAATTGTCAAGTATCAACGGCATTGATAGAAAATACGAGTGAAGCCAGAGCACTCTTTAATTTCTCTTATAATTACCTGACCAAAATACGATTATTTTATACCCTCGAAGATCATGCTATGGATTATATCAATGCGATTCTTGATCTGAGTGAATTGTATCGATGTCTGGCCTTCTATGAAGAAGACATCGACAGGTATTTGTGTTAAATTTTTTTTTAAGTTTATGTGGATAATAAATGGATTGTTCATTTTTTAGCCAGTACTCTGTTCAGAAACTCCGGGCAGATGCCGTAGAAACACTGAGTACTATTTTACGTCAGGTCAGACCTGAGTGTTATATTGCTGTGTCAATAGAACTTCTTCAGGAGTTAGCAGAGATCCAGCTGGAGTTACTGGGTTTGAACTTTAGAAGAATATACGCTGCGCGAGATACTGAAGATATTAATCAGGACCGTAAAATTCAAACGATCAAGTATTTACATAATAAAATACAAAAGTTTAAAAATAATTATAAAGATACTTTGTCTACTAGTTAAATCTTGATCAAATATTAAATAAAGTCTTGATAAAAATTTATTTTATGATAAATTATTTATTATTAGGCCAGAAATACACGTTAAGTCCTCTTAAAAATTGGCTTGACACCCGAAATTCAATGTTACCTAATTATTAAAGTAATTAATAAATTTATTCCAGCTCACCGACGACAGCAGCATTATCATCAATAAAAAAAATCCCTGAGACAACTTTGTTTAATTTTTTTTTTTCAATTTATAATGAAATAAATTTTTTAATCAACTAATAAAAAATGAAAAGGAACAAAATAAAAAATTAATTTTCTAACTGTAAATAAATATTTATCTACTTACTGTTCATAATTTACAAAAAAATTACATTATATTTATAATTGAATTAAATTTCTTTTATTTATCGTCATTAATTAATAATTAATAGTATTAAAAATGTTTTAAAATAATCATTAAACTTAACTACACTTATTAGTTTATATCCATAAGCTCACGGGAAATAGTTTTCTCAGCGGCTTCTCTGCTGTTTAGTATCCCGGACCTTGTCGTCCTCTTATGGACGTTATTACTTTTAATGATAGACACGCTGGAGTTCATGCTTGACGTCGGGCTATGCGCTGACATGTTATCAGAAGTTTGCGCGCATTGATTAGGTGGCAATTTAATAATTAATACTTCATTATTCAGCATACTCGCATTTTCTGTCAGAGATTTTAATTTTTTTGTATATGACTCTTCGTGATTATTAGATACGCGGCTTTTATCTTGGCTGTCTGATTTAAGATGGTCCAGTTGGTTTTGCAGTTTCTCCACTTGATCTATTTCACGTTTACGAGTCTGACGGAGAACTCGAACTCGTCTACGTAAAACGTTGAAATTTTTTTGCGCCTTTGTATATCTTTCTTGTAAATTTGCTTCTGTTATTCTGTAAATAAATAAATATATTCAATTAATAATAATTACTATTAATACTAAATTATAAATGAAGTGACTGCTCCAGTTTTAAAAATTTTAAAATAAATGTACAAGTGTTTAATCTACTAGAATTTAAAATTGAGGTTTCGGACTCAATAAATAAAAATATTAAAGATAAATACTTACATTATCTTCTGACCATTCATATTTTGATTAATCGATTTATTTTTAACATCTTTCATTCCATTATTTAAATCTAAAAGAGTAAACTGACTGTCATGTCGAAAATTTCTATTTAGAGGAGGTTTTTTAATCTGACGTTTCGTCTTATTATTAGGAGGATTACTTTTAGGTTCATTTTTCAATTGACGTCTGTTCAAAGGTTTACGCTTTATTTTACTATTGTTTATTATTTCCTCCGGCTGTTCAGTAGTTCCTGGAGGAATTGCGCACTTGGTTACTTTTAATTCGCCTGTCACTGGATCTAAGCTGAATATGACACGTCTGTTCAAGGCAAAATTATCAACAAAAACTTGTCCATCATTGGTATCTACATTTTCTGACTTCATTTCCCTCTCACTTTCGTCTTCGACTTTATTATTGACTTGAGGGAACTCTGACAAGTACTGTTCCTTCGTGTAATATCTATTTACTTCTACTTTCAAGACGAAGTTCTTGTCGGTTAGTTCTGCAGTTGATTTATCAGATCCCACGTTATTACTTGGCTCCACAGACTCATTTTTTTGTACCACATGCTCATTTTTTGGCACCACAGGGCAGTTATTTGAGACCGCGGGGCTAAGATTTGACAATGCGGGAGTATTGTTATCAAAAGGAATTATAATTAAACATGGATTAGCTGCATTAGAAGTATTTTGCACGGATTGCGCTGGTACTGGTACTGGTACTTGTTGTTGATACCCTTGCGATGAGTTCAGTTTTACATCAGTACTTTGTTCGACTTTAGGTAAAATTTTTCTGTACCTCTGCCCACTCATCATTCTCGGCAGCTGCTTGACTAATTGTGGTGTTAAAATAACAGGTGTCGGGCCTTGGAATGAAATCAATTTAACATCCTGCGAATTACTTTCATTATTACAAACTTGTTCATTTTTTATAACAAATCCTGATTCTATTTTCGGACTGGGAAATATCGTTGGCACAGCACCGTCTTTTAGTTTTTTATAATTATTTGTCGTTGGTTCGATATCTGTTGCAGAAAAATGAGCGGCACATATCTTGTCCTTTTCCTTGGGCTTCCAATCTTTATTTCCGATTTGTGAAATCCATTTTTGCAGTAAATTATCATCGTCAAATGGGAATCTATTGCAAAATATATAAACTTATGAGAAAGTTTGTTTTTTAGTAATTCAGTTTATGTGATGGTAATATAAAAGAAAAGTACTTACTTGAAATAATTAATATTATTATCTGAAATTTGTTTGTTACTCTGACAATCAATTACACAACACCTTTGCATTTTTGACTTAAAATTATTATTTATCACAACAAATTTATTTTTGTTGTATATACTAATAAATTATAATTCTTCAATATAAGAAAAAACAAATAGATATTTATTATAAAAAAAATTTTAAGACATATACAATTACTCTTAACCTCAACCTTTATTGCTTAGCTCCATTTAAATAATAATTATAGGTTATCTTTATTACCGGTCGAAGATAAAACATATGATACAATAATATATACCCAAAGAGCCAGTTGAGGTGCCCTCCCTGATAGCCAAGTTAGAGAGAAACTGACGAGAAACTTGCAGCCGCAACTGGACACCAAGTTGGCCGCCAACAGTATGACCCTGAAGTTAGCAGACAATTAAAAATTTTCGGATTTTTTTTTTCAACAAATCAAAAACAAAAAAATAAAAAATAAAAATATGCATATGTAGAGAATTTTAAAAACTACAGGTGCAATTTTTTCAAAAATTTTTTTTTTATAATTTACCGTCTAAAACAGAATCCAAAAATTATTAGACGTCGGCTAACTTCAGTATCATCCAACAGTTGGTCCCTCCAAAGTTCATAGACATTTTCTGAGAAAGTTGGTGGAAAAAGTTGCTTGCAAAAGTTAGCAATCATAAGTTGACGGTAAGTTTCCTTTCAATTTTCTCAGAAACTTGCATTCCAGTTGCAGCTCCATACTGGCGCCAACTTTTTGAGAAAGTTGGCAGTAACTTGTAGCTAAAAGTTGCAAAAGCTAAAGTTGTCGTCAAGTTGCTCGGAAACTAATGAATGACCAACTTTTTCACGATCAACTCGTGCTATCAGGGTATAACACTTTCTTTTTCGAAAAATTTCTCTCGAGAGATGATCATTAAAAAATTTTTTCCCGTGTTAGCTTACAATTTTATTTTAAAGTGTGAGGGCGCTAGGGATAACCCAGCCGTCATAAAGGTGGTCGCGAATATGCGACAATTGATACGCAGAGACATCTTTCGTAAATTTTAGAATCTACTCAATGACAATTAACCTAACAATAATAATGTTTTTGACATAGAGTTAAAAATGTCAATCGATACTGAAACAAAAAAAGTTAGAGAATTAGTATTTCCTGATGGGATATCTGGTAAGTTAATAAGTTTATCATTTAATATTCATAATATGTTATAGTAATAATTAATTTTTTCAGATTCTTGGAAAGACAATCCAGATTTTTATCATTATTTAACAAAACTTGGTGGCTTGGATGTCGATCAACTGAGTGAGTAGCAAATCAATAAATTTTAAATTTATTTTGAGGATAAATAGTAATTATTTATTAATACTTACAGATAAAGAACCAGATCATTTGACAGATGAAAAAAATTTAGCATTACAAAACACTCAAGAACTAGCCTATTCAAATTATAAAACGTTCATCCAGACAGCTGACAGCTGTCACGAGATATTCCGGGAGTTTAATTCGAGCGAAAATCACTTGGATAATTTATTAAAAAAGATTCCAGTGTTTATTGAAAAATGTCAGTCATTTTGTGATAAATCCAAGGAAATAAACACTCACAGGCGTCTGAATGACTTGACTTTGAAGAAAAGTGCCGAGATACTGGAGATCTTGGAGATGCCGCAGCTGATGGAAACCTGCTTGCGTAGCAGCCAATACAATGAAGCTTTGGAATTATCGCAATACGCCCGACAACTAGGGTCTAAGCATAGCGATATTCCTGTCATCCAGTCAGTAGTCCAAGACATTGAGAACAGTTGGTCCGGAATGGTCGGCCAGGTCGTCGGATCACTTCGTGGCGACCTACCTCTGGCCAAGAGTCTTCAGCTAGTGGGTTTGCTTCGTTCTATGGATGCTTTCACAGAAGCCGAGCTGCGTATTAAATTTTTACAAGCTCGTGACAGCTGGTTCCAAGGTCTGCTCAACGCAATACCCAAAGAAGACTCTAATTTTCATCTTACTAAGACCATCGAGCTTTCGCGTATTCATTTGTTCAACATAATTACTCAGTACAGAGCAATGTTCAACGACGATGATCATTTGATCGTCAATCGTGACAACGTTATCAATGAAGCCGCTATTTTTCCTCATTGGCTTGAAGAAAAATTGTCACAATTCCTTTCGACTCTGGAGCAGGACCTACCTCATGTTACTTCTGTTGATTCAATTCTGGGCCAGTGCACGTACTTCGGGTTATCTTTTGGCAGAGTCGGTGCTGACTTTACCACCAGAATGTCCATGATATTCATCCAAGTTATTAGCAGCAAATTTATAAAGAATGTTAACTCGGCTACAAAGAAATTCGATAAAGACATGGAGACTTTTACGTTAATTAATAAAATTCATCGTACCGACATTAAAGCTGAGACGCAAATTAAATCTGTTAGTAATTTTTCTATAAATTTATTTAATATAAATAAATAATAATTATAAATGAAAATGAATTGTTGAAATTTCAGGAAAATCCACCAGATCAACTGGTAAACTTTTATCCACTAGCTGAGTACTGCAATGGATTGATTTCAACTTTCAATGAATTGAGATTGTGCTCGCCGGTAGCTTTATCCGAATTCTGCACTTCTGCAATCGAAGAATCGTTACTGAGTGTCGCAAAAGGGATCTTAGTATTTTATAAACAAGAACAACAGGCTTTTGCTACAACTGAAAGAGAAAATATGGTCAAGTTTGTCGAATGCTTCAGTGATCAACTGATTCCATATGTTCAGTTTTGTTTGCATGCTATTTTTCCGCCAGTTAAAGTGGCTGCTCATTTGGGAACTACTGTCAATCATTTACAGAAAGAGGTAACAGTTTATAAATATTTATTTTTAACAAAAATCAGTAATAAATGTAATTTTAATTACAGGGAATAACGTATTTGGAACGTAAAAAAATTATCGAACCACTGGTTTCGTTGTTGCCTATAAAAAGTATTGTACAAGATTCATTAATCCCAATAACTTTGGCAGAGTCTTTAAGTCAACACTCAAGTCCACCGACCGCAGCAGCATCATTATCAGTTGAAAAAATTCCTGAGACAACTGAGATGATTAATGAAGTAGAATCTAAAGTTGAAGTTGAACTTCTGATGAATGAAACTCTTGATCAAGATAATAAATTCATAAAAAATGAAAAAGAATAAAATTAAAAGTTAATTTTCTAACTGTAAATAAATATTTATCTGCTGTTCACAATTTACAAAACATTACATTATATTTATAATTGAATTAAAATTTTTTTTATTTATCATCATTAATTAATAATTAAAATTTTGAGAGTAATTGTTAAACTTGAATACATTCATTAGTTTATGTCCGTAAGCTCGCGGGAAGTAATTTTCTCAGTGCTCTCTGCTGTTTAGTATCCTGGACACCGTCGTCCTCACATTAACGTTATTACTTTTATTGGTTACCTTTAATTCACCTGTCATTGGATCCAAACTAAATACATCACATCTGTTCAAGGCAAAATTATTAACAAAAACTTGTCTATTAACTTTATATTTCAAGTTTAATTTATTCTACTTAAGTGTTCAATAATTTACTTTTTTTTAGTAAATGTACTCATCTTGCACAAAAATGTTATTACAATTGTACATAGTAATATTTACAACAATCATTATTTTATATTTATATTTTATAAATATAAATTTACTAATTTTTAAACCATAAAAATTACGTGATTATGCTATGGTAAAATGTACCAAAAAGTTATATTATTATTTTTAAATAACTGGTCATAAAATTAAAATTTATTACATTGAACCTAAATCAAGATGATCCTGAAGTTATGAGACAATTAACAACTTCTGGATTTTTTTTAACAGACCAATTATATGAGTGTAAATGTAGCAGACATCAGACAAATTTAAAATTATCAATAACTAGAATAAATCACTCATAAAATAAAATTTTAAAAAAATGCGCATTTAAAAAATTTTGAAATTAATAAGCACGTTCTTTATAAATATTATTTTTTAAATTATTTACTCTATTGATTTAAAATTTTAAATTTGTCTAATGTCTGCTACATTCACACTCATCCAATTATGACAAAAAAAAAAAAACTAAATATATGCGCATGTAGAAAATTTTAAAAACTACAGGAGCAATTTTTATAAGTTATTATTTTGAAAAAAATCCAAAAATTATCAGACATCCGCTACTTTTGACAGTTGATTCATTTGGGGAATTTAAAGCATCGTTTTAAGTTTTTTAATAGAACAGTATTCCACTATGATCCTAAAGTTAGCAGACAGTTTACAATTTTTGGAATTTTTTTTTTTAGCAATTATAGAAAATTTTAAAAACTATGTGTAATTTTCTCGAATTAAAAATATTCATAAATTAATTTTTTTATAATTTATCGTTGATAAAAAACTCCAAAAATTATTAGCTGTCGGCTAACTTCAGTATCATTGAATAATTGTTTTGTGGAATCACTAACAAGAGTTAATAATTTTTCAATCCCGTTGTGGTTTTTCTGTAGCTTGAGACAGGTTGTCTACAGTAACTTGAGAAGCTTGAGAATTAGCTACAGTAGTGGGAAAATGTATCACGGTAGTGCACTGACTCCAATGCTCTTGACCTTGAGCTGCGCGTGCCAGATTTACCAGACGCACCAGACGAAACAGCTGATTCGGCTGACCTAACAAAAGACGAAATCGTTGACGAGAGAAAAAAATTTTCATTCGAAATAAAAATTTAAAGATAATTATTTACTTTTTACCAAAGTCTCAGAATGTAAAGTCCTTCAAGAGAGTAAGTCGCCGTCGATTTTTACCTCCACTTTTAAAAAACAAGTTTAATTTAACGCCGTTACAACACATTGTCATTACAAACCGAAAGGTTCCGTCTATTCCCGACAGCGACTTACTTTCCGGGAGGACTTTGTACACGTGAGAGTGTCAACTTTTGTTGACTTGATACATCAGTTCACCGACAACCTATTTTCAAGAAAATAAATAAAAGTAATGAACAATTCAAATAATTTCGGTAAATACACACTTTCAAATGATTCTATAAATAAATTACTCAAGTGCGAAGATTTAATAAAGCCGACATATCAACCTAGTAACTCTACTTGGCACAAGTTATTCACAGAGGTTAGTTACCATTTAATGTAAACAATTATTTTAAAAAGTGATTAAATAAATTTAATTATAAAATTCAGGAACTTGAACTCCAAGACCAAGACCCAGACCAAGACGTTTCCATGGACATTGACCATGTAATTGATGACTTAGAAGCTTCTGCTGATGAGCCTCTGCTTCAGTCTTCGCAATTTTTTTTCACCCAAGTCGAGAGAAAAATTACCGCGGCACCTGTTGCGCTCAAAACGAAAGGGAATGACTTGAATAATATTGCTGAAGTCATCTATGAGTCTTTAGAGCAAAGTAAAAAATTAAATACTGAGTATTTAAATAATTTGAGTGATCAAGAGGTTTCAGTTGTCATGGAAAAATTGTCTGAGAAATGTAACTTGAATAATACTTATGACCTGTGCAATTTTATTTGCGATATGGATGCTGATTTAGCTATTCAATATATCAAAGTTATTTGTTCTAGATTATTACTCCAAAAGGTATGTATTTTGTTAGAGCTAATGTTTAAATTTGAAAATAATTATTTTTATCGTATAAGTAATTTATTTTGCTGCAGATTATTGATCTAGAAGAACCAACGAGACTTATAACAGTAATAGTATGTAAATTACTAAGTAAATTTCTTCAAGATATTCAGAAATTAATATTTATTCCTCTAATTAACGCTGATCTGAAAGACACATCGGTAGTATTGGAGATCGTTAAAAATTATCCGAGGCAACAAAAACTACAACTTATTTCGTAAGTAATTTATTTAATAAAATACAAAAATTTGTTTTTAATTACTGAGTGAAGATGTAGCTGACAACTGACAATTTTTTAAATTTTTAAACAAATATATAAATTGTAAGAACTCAAGTAGTACAGAGACAAGTTTACGATGACTTTTAAAAGGATAAGAAAAATTTTTTTTTGTCTTGTAGTTAATAAAATTTGTTAAATAAATTCAAGTAAAATTTTTATGTAAATTTTATAATTTTAATTTACAAAATTCTTAGGCTGAAATTTATTCAACAAATTTCGTTTGACTCCTAATTGATGACAATTGTAAATAATTTTTTATGATTCTGAAATTAGTCGACGTCTAATAACTTTTTGAATTTTTTTTAAAATGATAAATTATAAAAAAAATATTTTAAAAAATTGCATCTGGTTTATAAAATTTATAAACTGTCTCATGTCTGCTACATTCCCGCTCATTTTTTGACAAGTGGGAATTTTTAAAATTTTTGAATAAATAAATAAAATGTAAGTGGAATAAAAATTCAAAAATGCGTATTTAGATAAATGAAAAATCTGTACGCGCATTGTTTTAAAATTTCATTATTTTATCAACTTTATTTATTTATTCAAAATTTATAAATTGTCTCATGTCTGTTACATTCGCACTCATACTCATTTTTAATTAACTATTAAATATTCAAGGGACTTTTTAACTGTACAAGAACTAAAAGACTGGCATGTATCGATCGTCCCCTCGCTGATAAATATTAAAATTGATAACAACATGAAGGATCGTTTGATAAAATTGTTGGTAGAAAAGTTGACTAGTTTTTCAAAGGATAAAAATTACAGTAAATTTATTTTGTCATTTATTAAATTAAACCCGCCGTTCACTGAAGAACAGAAGAGTTCCCTGGACGAGATTGTCGCTGTCAATGAAACTATTTTTAAGAAAGCCATGGAAAATATTTTGAGCAACATGTACTTTCATCGTGATCTCTGGCATATTAATTCAGCAAATTAAATTATTAATAAAAAATTTAAATATATATAATTATTTCGTGGGTCTGAAGTTTTCTGCTGTATCGACACTTGTACGAGAGACTGAACAAGGATCAGCTGATCACGTCAGCAGTCACGTTGTCAATATGACTGAAGAACTGTCAGGAGTGACAATTGTTGTGTTCATAGCCGCTGGTGTACTGACTTTTTTACTTTTATTTATATTTGCCAAGCGTCAGATTATGAGATTTGCACTGAGATCTAGACGAGGTCCTCATATTCCCATTGGACATGACGCCAAAAAAGTATGTATACATTCTTAAGGTTATATCACTAATAAATAAATTTTATTGATACTTCAATTATCAACTACCAGCTTTAAATAATTAATTGTAAACATTTAAATTTCAATTGATAGATTTTTATGAGTGTGAATGTAGCGAATATGAGGCAATTTATAAATTTTTAATAAATAAATTTATTGAAGTAATTAAATTTAACAAAATGCGCGTACTGATTTTTCATTGATCTAAATATGCATTTTTTAAATTTTTATTCTACTCAAATTTTTTTTATTTATTCAAAAGTTTTTAACTGTCACTTGTCAGTTACATTCAGTAATTTTTTTTATTCTTATTAAAGGAATTCTTAGACAGTATCCACTTTTTAAAAATTAAAAAAAAATCTTTTATGCACAAAAAAAAAAAGATTTTTGGCATCTGACATTTTTGACTTTGTAAGAAAAATTTTGTATTATAAAATGAAAACATAAATTTCCTTAGGACTATAAAAAGTTTCTTGTCACAAGAAACTTATTCTCGTCCCAAAAATTTTTTATCGCCCCAAGAAAATTTTTGTTTTCGATTCATAATGTAAAAAATTTCTCAGAGCAAGTAAACATTTTTTGCGCTAAGAAATCCTTTTTTTCTGTGATTTTTTAACAGATGCCAATATATGTTTCTAAATATTTTTTTCATTTTTAACTAA
Source organism: Microplitis deprimator (assembly GCA_964016945.1). Taxonomy (NCBI): domain Eukaryota; kingdom Metazoa; phylum Arthropoda; class Insecta; order Hymenoptera; family Braconidae; genus Microplitis; species Microplitis deprimator. The sequence continues at coordinate 14,666,969 of OZ024715.1, read as the reverse complement.
TTGTCATAATATCGGATGAATAAATTAAAATTAATCGTTAAATTATAAGACGAATAAATATTTATCATTCATATGAATAGCAGCAATTTAAACACCAAAAAAAATTTATAATTATAAAATAATTTCAGTCTTTAAAAAGAGAAATTGAAAGAAGAATCCAAGTAATACCTAGAATACAATATGAACCGCAATTGATTAGTGACCCAAGGTATATTATGGAACCAGGAAGTCAAGTACCACCACATTATTATCGTTTGAAAGCCGTCGATGATGTTAAGACACTTGGTAAGCATGAACCGGGTGATTAATTACAAGTAATTAATAATTATTATATATAATATATTTGTTTGTGTTTATAAATTTAAATAGAATCAGAAATAACAAAATATGACAGTTGTTTAAAACGTCATCCGACTGAAAACTTGCGGGCTTATTTACTGACAACATTAGCGGCCGCATTGAACGGTAGCGGGCAGCGAATGATACATCAGTTTTGTGATTTGTATGAACATGCGAGACATGATCCGACTGAGTTTACTGATGAGGAGTATCAAGTTTATTCTAGATTGCACTTGAAACTTATTGACGCGTGAGTATTTAATGAATAGTTTTTTTTTTTTATTTATTGACTGATGATTATGATTTTTTTACAGGGCGCGGTTATTAAAATCGTATCCCAGCAGTAGAAAGTCGAGCCCGAGTCGGACGCCGATTAAAAAAAATGTCGATACGAAGAGAAATATTTTGGAGCCGCGAATGAGGCCACCAGAGGAACAAGTTCTCAGCGGATCCCGGCCAAATACTCTGACAGTGATGGCGCTGGACAATACGGAAACGTCCGTCTAGCATTATGAGTATCGTCATATACAACATATGTGACGAGATTGTAATAAAAATAATTATTTTATTTTATTTAATTAAATAATAAGTTTAGATTTAAGGTACTGAGTAAGGACGCACAATATTAAACAATATTTTAATCTTAAAAATGATATATTCATTTTGACAATTGGATCGGGCTTTTAATAGACAAGTACTTGGTCCACAAGTCATTGAGATGCCGTTGTCCTTTCAGTGACACGAGTGTGTTGTGAAAAACAGTTTTATACGACGTAGGCAGTGTACTAGTCCTCATGAAGTTCAGCCACTCCATAGTCTGCAATAATTGTAGTTATGATAATTAAATAAATTAAATTACTGTAAATTATACTGGTAAATGTCCAAAAGTGGGACTGCGTATATTTTTACAGAAAAATTTTGTTATTAATTTTTTTTTTTTAATCAAGAATATTAATTTAAAAAATTTAATTATTATTTTTTAATATGAAGTTAACAGACAATTAAAAATTTTTGAATTTTTTTTTCGACAAATCATATTACAAAAAAATAAAAACTAAAAATATGCACATATAGGAAATTTAAAAAATTATGGGTGCAATTTTTTCAAATATTTTTTTTTTAATAAGTTATCGTTTTAAAAAAATCCAAAAAATATTAGACGTTGGCTAACTTTAGTATCATTATTTTTTGTTGAATTGATTGAAGGGATAAAAAAAAATTTAATATCTGCATTGAAACTTTAAAAATCCTGTCAATTTCTCCAGCTAAAAACCATCAGTTTCTAGACCAAAAAAGTCTTGCCCACTAAATAAATTTCTTTCATTTCACTCTCTTCAAGTTTCAATGCAGGTAACTACAAAAAATATAGAAAATGACACAAAATAGATGACAATTCCAGACTAGGTCTGATAGAAGTCAACCTCTTTAGTCCTTTGCAATACAAAATATTAAAATTTCTTGTCCCCCATTTCTTGACATTTACCATAAATTAAAAAAGATATATTATATATATATATAACAAGTAGTTATTAGTGAATACCAATTATTTAACATGCACGTGTAAATATTGTATACCTGTTGGGTAATTTCCTTCCAATATGGCATCGAGACAATGGTGGCCATAGCATGTGGAAATAATTGAATCCTCATATCGTGCGAGGTAATTAGCGTCTCGTCATTTTCTACAAAACAATTGTCGCACGCAAGTACTATTATTGTTAAAAATAAAATATCACAGAGCGAGCTCGTCGTTTCTAGCGAATAATTATCGTGGGAATTAACAATCGTCGCTTGTATCCGACACATCAGGTCCCAAGACCAGGAGGCGTTTGATTTTTCGGTCAGCAATTTACTCAGAATTATTTTCATGTTACTCAGTAAGCATTTATGGACTCTGCCAACAAATTATTTATTTTGAAATGTATATAAACTATATTATATATAAATAAGTAGTTAGTGATTGTAAAAGTTAATGATAATAATAAAAAAAATAATTACCCAGGCTCAGATGATGACACACGAATTATTTCATTCATCCAACTCAGGGGAATCTCGTTGTCGCGCTTCAAGACCAACCCTGCGCGTATTTTTATTGCTTTTTTCAATTTATCATTTGAAATTACGTCCCAGACACTCGGCAAAGTTATTCTTTCTATTTTCTCCGCCGTCATGTCCAGCAGAGCTCGAGTGTAAGCTTCAAAAATCTTGCTGTCGACGTCTATTTTATCAAACAACTTCTCCAGTATCCCATTGATCAGCGTCTTGTTATCAAAGTGCACTAGATCATCTGTCAGAGCTTTTGAATAAAATCCCATGAGCTCGTCGAACATTTTTACCGCCGTCTCATCACCGACAGCCGCTTTGTCAATAATGCAATTAAATGTAACGTCCAAAAATGGACCGAGAACTCCGGAAGTAACTCCGCGACATATATCATCCAGGTGAGTACACAAATGCCAGCATTGTTTGAATTCCTCCGAAGTTATTGTTATATCAGAATTATTAGCGCACTTGGCCGTCATCTCGGTCAAGTATTTGCTGACAAATTCTTTGGCTGAGGGAGAAACTGCTGCCTGGTGACACGCCAGCGAAATGCCCAAAGTAAAACTCTCTGGAGACACGTTTATTGCTTTGCTAAATAGTTCCCACTTAATGGGCGGCAATGGCTTGGGATATTTGTAGGAAAATATTCTCAAACACTCCATTAATATTTTTTTAGTCTGCGGGTTCAAGTTATCGGGGCTGTAGCGTCTCAAGTACTCGCCGACAGCCCGGACTGGACTTTTCTCCGGCAGATACTTAAAATTTATCGGCTCTCCCATCGCCCACATGTAGATCCCCGTTTTGAATCCATACAACTCGTCAGTTATAAATTTTATTATCAAATCTCCCGCCAGCGACAGCGCAGGCTCGTAAATAGTCTCGAGCATCGTGATCCAGCAAGTGCTGGGTATGTAAGTGAGCGCTTGCTCAACTTTGTCTTCTTTTTCTTCTTCTTCCTCTTCCTCTTTTTTTTCTCCTTCTTGGGCCCTTTTATAAGAGGGCAGATCCTTCATAAATACTTCCGGGAGTACAGAAATTTTAATATGATTGATCGTGTAGGCAGCAAGTGCTTTGAAAGCCGCCTCAACAATTTCCAAGTTCCTCGTGGTATCAAAACGCGTTAGCTCCCACAGTTTTTTTAGAGACTGATCGACCAGTTCTTCAAACTGCTCTTCAGGATGCGCGACATTCGAAGGTATGTCGGCAAAAAAATCACACATGCTCTTAATTACAATAGATCGGTCCTCTTTGTTCATTTTCGGCGACAGCACCCGCCAGGTCGAACAAACGTCCGCGACACCGGCGACGCAGAGCGCGGAAATTCCCCTCAAAGCGAGCGCGCTCGCAGCACTTCCTACTGTGTCTCCGCATCTATTCAGAGTTTGTGATAACAAAGGAACCAGTTCAGCTCCATGCTCTGGTTTGTTTTCGCAGATGAAGACCATGGCCTTGGCGCAGGTCACGTTGGCTTTCGTACTCTTGTCATTGCGATTCATGTCAATCAAGGCTGTGAGCAAGTACCTGTGGCATCGCGGTTCCACCATCCAGGCTTTCAAAAACAAATTTATCGCCACGTACTTCAGAGGTTCGTCAGCGGCGACCAGTGTCTGCAAGGTCTGTACAATAATCGGTACGTTTTCTTTGGAGACTGCAAGCTCTGGTAAAATAAAAAGCAGTTCTTTAGTTTCCTCAATTTTGCGCGAGTTTGATAATTTGTACAGCAGCATTGAAAGAACATGACCAGCAAAAGTATTATTTTCTCTGGCTATTTTTACTAACAGACGTCCAGCTTTCAGAATAGTCCCGGTGGATTTACTCTGAAGAAATATTCCTCCGATAATTAATTTATATCTGTACAAAAATTCTTTGGGAATATTTGACAGGGTGTTCAAGCAAATGTTTAAATTAACGCACGACTCAATATGCACGCAGAGGTTCGTGTAGAATTGTAGGTGTTGATTTGCGTGGTGGAGATGACTGAACAAGTTGTCGTTGTAAATTTTCTCCGGGTAACTGTCGCCTTTTAGGGGTCTGTCGGTGTTGGCAGTGATGGTGTTGATTAAATTGTCGGCAATTTCAAGCGCCTCGGATGATAAAGGTGTCGCGTAGGCCATCCAGGGTAAAATCGAAGACACCAGTGAGTGAGCAACAATCTCATTACACTGCAATTTGTTTATAATTGAAGCGGCGATTTTAATTAAATCGTGCAAATAAATAACCGGTGTTACGATCAACATTTCAGATAATATTGAAATTGTGATACTGGCAATTAAGTTGTCATGTGGGTTATCAGGATCAGCGTGCTCGAGAATGGACTCGATCATCACGATGTTCGACCTCGGATCGTAATTGAGTTTCAGTAGATCTAGAGCCAGAGCGGCAATCAGCGGCCCCAAGGCTGTAAATAATTTTTTATTATTTTTAGTTACCGCAAACTCTGTTAACTCTAGTACTAAATTGTTGGTATTTATGCAAGAGTTTAAATTATTTGTACGCAACCACTGGATTATTTCTAACTGCAGCTCCAAAGTGCTGGTGGTTTTCATGAGAAGATGCCAAGTCTGCTGACGAAAATTTTCCGCAGATGAATTGAACGTTGGGTTGCCCAGAATGTACATAAATACGGGCCTCAGAAGCTCCACGTGGTGGTAAACGGACTCGGGTTTGCAATCGTGGAGCATTGACTTCATTTCCCCGAGGACGTTGCGCCAGGAGTCAGTTTTCTCGTTCAAAACTGTAATGAGCGGGTGCTGAGGAGCCTGAATAGAAAACGGGCATTCATATTTAGCGGCCGGGTGCCGCGATTTTAAATCCAGGGCCAGCAGACTGCAGATCGCTGAGGTTACGGCAGAATAATTTTTAGTCTCTCCTAAAATCGCAATTAGTTTTGAAAGCGTGGGAGATATTTCGATCAGTCCAGACTCCACTAGGGCGACCACTGCGTGGCATGACACCAAACTTACAACCGCGTTTTCGCTTTTGCATTTTGTGAAGAGCGACTTCAATTCTGGTATCTGTCAAATATTTTAATTGATAATTAATTTATTCTGGTAATTAGTAAATTATTAAATTACCTTCAGTGGGTCTTCATTGTTACTTATTTTATTTTTTGTTATTTCTAGAATTTTTGAAATCCCCTGGACAAAAAATTTTATTTTATTACTCCAGTATTTTGAAAATTTATTTTTAAATAATTACTTACGTGCGTTATCAGAATTGAATTATTTGAAGATAATTTGTACTCTATTTCGTCCATTATTTTTATTTATAATTAACAATATAAATATATATGTATATTATATATTTATAAAAATATGTTTATTTTTTTCTAACATCATAACCTTTTTAAATTGTTATGACTAGAGCAGCGACACTAGCGTTTTTTAGTGAGTACTAATGTTTAATGGGCGGGAAAATTTGAATGAAAAAAATTAATGAGTGAATGTAGCAGGTGTTAGACAAACTTTAAGTGACAAATAAACGAACTAAACAATTAAAAATATAAAAATAAAAAAGTCCACATACTGATTTTTGAATTCTATAAATGTGCATTTTTTTATTTTATTTGAATTACATTTAAATTACTTATTTAAAAATTTTTAATTTGACAACTGTCAGCTATATTTAGACTCATAAAAGATTTATGAATTTCTTTTATAAACTAATCAATTACAAAAAAAAAAAATATACACTTGTAGAAAATTGAAAAATCTATAAGTGTATTTTTTTTGAATAGTTTTTTTTTCTAAATTTATCGTTTTGAAAAAAATCTAAAAATTATTAGACGTTGGCTAACTTCAGTATCATAAAAAATTATGAGTGTGAATGTTGCAGATATGAGAATTTATAAATTTTAAATAAAGAAATTGATTAATTAAAAAATTTAAATTAAAAAAAACTCGTGTGCTGACATTTCGATTATCTAACTATGCATTAATAATTTTTATTAATTACTTTTAATTTGTCTATTCAAAAATTTGAAAAATTTCCAATCCTCAGCTACATTCACACTCATAAAATAAAAACTGTAAGGAATTGAATTCTCTACCCTGATTTCTTTGAAAATAAATGCGGAATAAAAAGTGAAGATACGGCAGTGCAAAGTCTTGACAGAAGAATTTTATACTTGTAAGTAATTTAAAATTTTTTAAAGGCAGTGACTTTACAATTGAAGAATCTAAAATAATTAAATAAAAAATTACGCAAATATTTTAAATCTTTTTTACACAATCTCTCAATCTCAATAAAAAGAAGTATTTGATATAAAAATGAAGTAAATTAAATTTTGCCTTTAAAAGTATAAACTTTTTGAACTCGTGCCAGACCACAGCTCAAATTTATCACAAAAGTAACCAGAATCTATTGATTTTATCAACAAATTTAAAAATAAAGATTTAAATTACCCTACAATCTACTGTTCTATCAATTAAAAATTTTTACTGCAATTGAAAACAAAAAATTGATAATACGTTCGATTAATTTGATCGATTAAATAAAAAATCAATAATTATTAAATAACAACTTGTTTATCATTATCTTTAATTTTTAAAAATCTCATGGACATTAATTACGAATCTGAAGTAAGACAATAAAAATTTTTCGCATTTTTTTTTCAACAAATCAGTTGCAAAAAAAACAAAAACTAAAAATGCACATGTAGAAAATTTAAAAAGCTATAAGTGCAATTTTTTAAAATATTTTTTTTTTATAATTTATCGTTTTGAATAAATTCCAAAAATTATTAGACGTCGGCTAACCAGATGATCCTGGAGTTAGCAGACAATTAATAATTTTTGGATTTCTTTTTCAACAAATTACAAAAAAAAAAGAAGTAAAAAAATGTACATTTAGAAAATTTTAAAAACTACAAGTGCAATTTTTTAAAATATTTTTTTTTTTATAATTTATCGGTAAAAAAATAATCCAAAAATTATTAGACGTCAGCTAACATCAGTATCATTAACTTCAGTGTCATAAATTTAAATATTTATTCTAATTACTAGAAAGTAAATTAAAAAGTAATTAAAATAAAGAAGAGTTTGAATAAATAAAAAAAAAAAGATTGAGATTTTTCAATATATTTTATTTGTATGGACAAGTCGGAGCATAGTGCACAATATATTTTATTAATATATATAATAATAATAATCATAATTGTCTGGAAAGGGAATCAGAGTACATGATCTGGATCTGAACACAATATCTTACAATTTAACGACGAGATGTCTGTATTTCTGTATTTGCTTCTGTACGTTATTAATTTTATTTCCATTTATTAATATGTTGATATTTTTGTTACCTTTTAGAGTTATTATACCAAGCACAAGTACAATATTTTATTCTAAAAAAGTAAACAATAAAAATAATCAGCTTGTCAGTTACAATATTATTATAATATATTTCTCAGTCATGTTACGATTTAAATAATTCGTTTAATTACAATCCCCACGCACGTGTTATTTACCTCAATATTAAACTTTATTTATTTAATATATAAATGGAATTATTCGTATTTAACTTAATATTTTTTTTTTTTTCTAATTACATTATTATTTATTACAAGGATTTATTTATTACGCACTTTATTATTTATATTTCCTCTATTAACTTCGTAGGTACAATAAGGCTTTGATGCGAGGGTATAACCGAATAAAAATAGCTAAATGTCATAAGAAATTTATCACTGAGTTTTTTTTTATTAATCAGCAATTAACTTCCTTTTATTAATAATCAATAGGAAGGCATCAATTGTCTACATTATTTTTGGTAAATGTATCAAATCTCTATAATATTTTTTCTTATATTATAATTTCTTACTGTTGTCTACTAAAATTTATTTTCTACAGTTTTATTGACTACTTAAAAATATTTTATGGTGTACTCAAATTAATGTAGAAAAGCTCGTGATTTTCCTGAAAAAATCAATTCTTTTTTTTAGGAGAAATGATTATCTACTAAATCTAGATTTAAATTAACAAAATTTGTAACAGCATATCATTAAATTTTATATCGTTCATCGTTTATTGTATTTTTTTCTGGGTAAATGATTAAAATTGTTTGTATTATTGTTGTTTGATCACTTAAAATTTTTATACTATTGTAAGATCATCTGTATACACTTTGCTTTGGTCTGTGCCTTGGCATGAAAAATTGAATAAATAAAAAAAATGATCAAAGTTCAAGATCAATCACTTGAAAAAAACACCTGATCTAAAAAATATCAGAACCCCGATGCCTTCAGAAGAGTAACTGGAGAACTTGACAGTTTTAATCAGAAATTAGTGACTTTTAGGTCATTCTCTTCATCGACTGTGAGATTTAACTCAGTATCTTATTATACACAAGGTAAATTTTAATTGAGAAGACTGGGTTTGTTTTCTCAAGTGCTCGGACTTGAACATTGATCATTTCTTTAAGTACAAAATTTTCTCAGCAAAATCGAGAGCTTCTCTAATAAAATATATTTTAAGTAGGCAATAAAATAGTGCAATTAAATTATGTTTTATTTTTATGTAGGCAATAGAACCGTAGAAAATAAATTTTCAGACAACAGCAGTAGGAAATTATAATGTATGAAAAAATATTGCGGCATTTGATACATTAAGCAAAAAGAATGCAGGCAATTGATGCCTTCCCATATTCAATAACAATCTATTTATTTAAATTTTAAAAGCAAATACATTGTACAGCCTATACAATTTTAAAAATCGTGTTTGGTTTAATTTCGTAAAACTCCTGAGCGGAGACAATAGGGCAGGATCCAGGTACTTAGGCTATCTGTATATTTTCATAAAAAGCTTATTTATTTTTTAAAATAACTTTTTATTTATTAATTATTATTATCATAATAAATAATTAAATCAAGTCGTTTAGATTCGTTAAATATTTTAAAATGTTTTTTTGTTATTTTTTATATTTTTTATAAAAATCACAGCACAGCACCAGCATTTATCTTTAAAAGCCCAGCCCTTTCTCCGCCGACAAAGGGGTCATTAAAACTGACCCCTTTGTTTAAAACCGATTTAGATATTTTTTTAAATTCATACAAATGCTTGTTTTCTTTTACTCTGCTATTACTTTTTATAATTTAACCTGTTTTATATTTTTTTTGATTTGGCATTTGCGACACTATGCAGTCCAATATTTAAACTCCGCGTATTCTGGTACAGGATACGCAAAGTGTTCATACATTTTTGTCATTTCGCAATGGCAATTATAATAAAAATAAAATAATAAAATAATAATAATAATAATTATAATAATTATAGTTACCGACCTAGTTATTATGTGTCCTAAATTTAGTTTTACATTTAATTAATAATACGTTTTTTTTTTTTTATTTTTCTTTATATTTTTTCCACTACTTAATTCTTTGCCTCTCTGTTTTATTTTATTTTATTTATTTATTTATATTTATTATTATTATTATTTATATATTTAAAATCTACTATCGCATCACTAGCTATTAATTTTTTTTGTTATTTATTTATTTTTTTAATTATTATTTTTGTAAACAAATAGCATTCTACTTTTATCATACATTAATTTATACTTAACGCTACTTAATTATTTAGAATCATGATTTCTGCCTTAACAAATATCCTCTATATATATGTATATATAGATATATAACCTTATTATTATTTAATATATACGTATCATTACATGTATTTATATTTCTATATAAATTTAATAATTAACGATTACGGATTTTTATTTCGAAAAAAAAATTAAAGTATGCAAGTTATCTTTACAGTAAAATACATTATTCGTACAGCGAATTATCATCAAAAACACACTCACACTTCATTTACAGACGTTAAAAAATCGTTATTAAATAATCATTTACATAAAACATAATCGATTTACTTTTTTTTTGTTAATTTGTTTAAACTCACGGCTAAAAAGTGTCTGACCCGTGAGTGTTTTCAGTCTACCGGACTTGCCAAGCAAAAAAAGCAAGTCGTTAATCACCATTTTATTAAGAGACTTTGTTCTTTACCCTCTCGTTATAATTTAAACTCAGTTTATATTATTTAAGATATTATTTGACAGGACACTTCATCAACGTATAGCTTTTTCCCCGTTATTTGTTCAGCACAGAGCCAATTTACAAGGAGTTTTTTTTTAAATTTATATTTAAATGGATGTGAAGTGTCCGTAATGGAGTAATATACGTCTCATTATCATTAAAATTACAATAATAATAAAAATAATAATAATAATTACAGTAATAATAATTTGCACAGGTGAATAATACATTAGTATGGTAGTACCATTTGTTAAATGTTCCCTAAAAATAATAATTCATACAAATATCTATAAGTTTATCATTACAGTTATGTATACATTAACTTATTGTGTAGTTTTTTATTTAATTATTCTTATTAATTATTATTATTTTAATATCTTTGATACAATATTTACAAAAGAGGACTCGTTGGTTCCCCAAGGCGAGGTTGCCGGACCCCAGTCCTTTCTAATTTTTTTATTAGAGTATTAAACGTTTCTATTCTCTTTTATTTATATTTTTTATTCACTCAATCAAGTCAACTATAAAAAACTGTCGGTTTAAATAATTAATCACAGTCGATTAATGACGGAAAACTCATGCTAATTAAAATAAAAGAGATTGTAAGTGTTGCTAAAAAAATAATTCAATTAAAAAAATAAAAATGGTAATAGAAAAATTACATAATTATTTAGTTTTATTTTTTTACTTTTAAAAACAGGGTGCTTTGGAATTGCGTGGTCCCCCTCTAATTTATTTTTTTAAATAAATGCCAGAATCGCAGCTTTTTTAAATGTATCATTATTTTATTTTCAAAATAATTATATAAAGATACGACCTGAGTATCTTTGGCCGGGTAATTAGGGCTCGGAAAAAATATTTCATTTTTTTTTAGCACAAAATTGCGTTTCTTTGGAGTCTAAACTCGATTGCAAGCGGGAAAGAAATAAAATTTAAAATTGATAAATTTTATTTTGGACCAAAGTTACCCAAGTCTGTTAATTTTTAAAAAATTTAAGTAATACCGCCTAGCTTATGCCGAGCTGCATATAGAGATCTCTGTCGGTTGATTTTCTCCTCTACGCAACCGTATATTTATTTTTTATTTTTTTTATAATTAAAAAAAAAAAATATATACATATGTAAATGTATATGTATTATTTGTGTCTAGTAATACAATGGCTAGCTAAAAAAATTTCGCACATACGTATACCTTTGGAGTAGTCCCGGACTAGGATGACTTGAACATGACCCCGCGTTTGAATTAAACTCAATAATTATCAATTATATATACAGTGTAAGTGTACTGCGAGTAGATTGACACGTGTCAGTGAAAATCCTCGATTAATAATAATCATCACTGTCACAATCATCATCATCATCAATATTATTATTGTGATGATCGTGGTGGCAATATGATGGATCCATTGCCGACACAAGTCCGTCCTACGGCTGCCTGGGGTTCCCGTGCGAGTGTCCCGCACTACCAGCAGCGGTTGCGGTGCCCGAGTGCGTGTGGTGGGTTTGTGCGGAGTTTCCGGTAGTGCCGACGGGAACGTTACCGGGGGCCGCGGGTCACTTGGGCGGGAAGGGCGAGATCACCGAAGCGGCTACCGCGGCAGCCTGCTGACTCGCCAGCACGGCCGCTGCAACATACATACAATTTATATTTATATATATATACATATACAAGCATACATATATATATAGATATATATATACATACAAACGTCACGTTAGATAATATAGTATAGCATTAATGGCTCTTTGTTTGGACCTCGTGCACGACTGCGATCCGACATGCTTTGCTAGTCTCGTTAATCAACACCGAATACCAATTACATTTCATACAACCCTCCTTGTAATTATCAACTATTATTTTATGCATGATTATTAAATAATAAGTCTACTTATATATTTTTTTAAGATAAGACTTTTTATTTATTATTTATAAATTGCAAATTTAATTAATCAGTAAGCGGATCGTCAGTCGGCGAGAGGTTTCGTTTATTTTTTAATTAACGTTAAAAATTAATTTAAAAAAAAAAAATGATAAGTTATCAAATAGACTATCGGCAATCCCGCCCGACTCCAGCTCTTGTTGAAAAATAAAAATCGATATCGCCGTCGGTTGGCCATGCGGGGAATTTTTTAGGGCTGAGACACTCGGGGTAACTGTTGAGGATAATTATCACTGAAACTTTTTTTTTTTTTTTAAGTTTATTTGGGGGAGAGACGGGAATTTACACGATTTAAAGGGGATCCAGTCTCTGGGAATCCTGGCAGTGAACGGCTTTACTATTTTTTAATATTTATTTATTTGAAAACGCGGATCGTTTATTGATTCATTAGAGGGAATTCAAAAGTATGAATGATAGATAAATTGTTGATAAAAAATGACGGGTTTTTTTTGTGGAAGACTAAAAAATTCTAATGAAGTAAACGGCGTATCGATTATCTGTCACGTTCGTGTTTCGCAATACAAATTTACGTATGTTTATATATATATTTATATATATTTAAAAATACACGTTAGCTCGTACCCGAGAGTTTTTATTCATACTCGAGAGTACCAGAGACAAAAACACGACAAATTATCACAGTCTCAACTAGTCTAAGTTTCGAACCTCCGATCATTTTTTAAATTATTTTAAAATTAAATAATTTGTATTTAAATATTCTTACTAAGTACTCAATTATCTGATGCCTTTTTTTTAAACAAAAAGGTCAATTCATTAAATTTATTTACGCGATTTTAGCCTTGATGCTGAATTGGTTTAATTTTCTGTGATGGTTCATCCATTTTTATTTCTCACAGATCTCGGTAAAAAAATTTTACAAAATTACTCAATTGCAATTGAAGATAAATTATCAATCATATCAGCTGGTAAAAGTAAAAATTATAAATTAATAGGCATTGCAATTGACTAGACTTTTAGAGAGGCCCAAGTTCCAAGATAAAGATAAAGATCTTTCTTGATAAAAAATTATTTTTATTGAGATTTAGCAACACTTGGAAACGCATTTAATAATAATAATGATAATTGTATTAATAATAATGATGAAAAGAAAGAACATTCATTACTACAAGCCTCAACAAAATCGCGTGTTAATTTTGTTAATAAAAATGGGGGCATTGTACCTATCGCGTGCCAGCAAGTAACCATCAATCTCCTCTGTTATCGTCAAGGAGTGTCTCAAGTGGTGTACTTAGCAGGCGCATCGGGGATAGTTTGGCCACCTGGATTTATTGACAATATTAATTATAAATTAATTGAGTTGGAGCCGCGGCCGCGGATCGCCTGAAGCCTTACTGTCAGGGTCTGACGAGTGGCTTACCTCCGTAGGGCGCGGGATACTGTCCCCCAATTAGAGGGTAGCCCAGTCCGACGTGTGTGTGGTGATGAGTGTGGACGTGCCTCTGGGGAGGCGGAGATCTGCTGTCTTTGCCGAGATTCCCACTGCTGTTGTCACCGGGTCCTTGTTGCTGGGGGTTATTGCTTGGCTGCTGCTTGCCTCCTTGCTGGGGCCCTCCCTGACCGGGAGGTGGCCCTGGTCCCCCGGCAGCTGACGTCGGAGGACCACTTGGAGGCCTCGAGGGCGTGGGACCTGCTGAGGATGGACTTGCTGAGGTGGCAGAAGTCTTGGGGGTCGGTGATTTCAGTGCGCGCTCCTGGAGCTCGTGGATTTTGTGCGTGGAGTAGTATTGGCTCGCGTGGTGCTGCAGCAAGTCGAGAGCTTTGCCACCTGGAGGTCTACTTAAGTCTTCTGGGGCGTGAAACCTCGGCAGCTGGAGGTAGGGGTTGCCCGAGAACGGGCCTGGTACCAACATTGGACTGAGTCCGCGGTAGACAGGATGACCTGGGTCAAAGGGTATTCCACCGTAATGCTGCGGTGGCATGTAGCCTGGGTGATGGATATACGCGTACTGCGAGGTTGGTGGTGGTGGTGGTCCCTGTGTCTCCATCGTCGGCTTGACTCCTTCCTGTTTGTTCTTGGACTCGTCATTTTTACCGAGGTCCTGGGGTTTCTCCTGCTTCGGCTGGTGCTTTGGACTCGGGGGTGGAGGTTTAGACTGCTGCGGTTGCTTCACCGAGTCTTCTTTCCGCCTCTGTTCACCCGGGTACAGATAATACCTTCTGTCATCTTGAACTGGTCCAGGAACCGGCGGACCCCTCTGGTTCTGCGAGTTGTGATAGACATGATAGGGACTCATCTGGCTCTTCATTTCTATACTCTCTTTAAGTATTTGGTGGTTCTCATGCTGCTTGTCTTTTATACTCGACTGCTGCTGTTGCTGTTGCTGCTGCTGCTGTTGCTGCTGCTGAGATTCTTGTTTTATTTTATTCTTTTGCTCGTGATCAATCATCTCTTGCTGGGTCTGCTGCTGCGGCTGAGGCGGTTGCGAGACCGGCTGAGGCTGATACGAGTAACCAGGGGGAATATACCCACCGTAATTACTGTAATAATGTGGCTGCTGCTGAGGCGGCGGTTGACTCAATTCTTTTTTGTCCTTTTCAGAGTTTTGTAAACTCGCCATCAAAGGCATTTGCGGTATATTGAGAGGTTTTATGTCTTGCTTAGGTGTCAAGTCACTCGGTTTTTGTTCATTAGGCTTGTCCTGTACACTGGGTACCAGGTAAGGTGGCTGTCCGTAATAAGGAAACATTCCATAGTGTGGAGGTACATGCGTTTGCATTCCCGTCTTCACATCTTTCTCTTGACCTTGTTTCAATTTGTCAGCAGATTCAGCCTCTAATACTGGCGCACCGTCGTCCGATATGTCAGAGTAAGCTGGACTCTGTACGTCTTCCCTCGCAGAGTCAATTATTGGAGCCTCTAGTGGCGAAGGATGCGGACTACCACCCGGTGATTTACGTGATTTCTTTTTGTAGCCTTGTGGTTTTGACGAACGTGGGTCTTTGCTTTTGTCTTGCTCAGGCATCAGCGCAGCGGTTGGTTTAACTTTGAACTGCGGCATCTTGGCATGGATTCCAACACTAGGATACTGCATGTGCGACTGGACAGGATGACCCGAGGGTGTGGTGTTTTGTAAGCCAGGTTGCTGTGCAATTTGCGTGGTGAGACCTTGAAGACCTGGATGTTGGTTTAAAGCTTGAAGACTTGGTTGTTGGGGTGGTGGTTGCTGTTGTTGTTGTTGTTGCTGCTGCTGTTGCTGTTGTTGTTGTTGCTGTTGTTGTTGCTGCTGTTGCTGCTGCTGCTGTGGTGGAAGACCCGGTTGATGAACCATATGCGCAGGAGCTGGCTGGCCAAGTTGCGTTTGTACAGGATGTTGAACCGGCTGTAGCTGATGCGCGGGTTGGAGCTGCGGTTGTAGCTGCGGTTGCGGACTCATCAACTGTCCAGGTTGCATCGGCTGACCCGTTAAGTTTTGAGGGGCTTGTAGCATTTGATTCTGCGCTTGGTGCTGAACCGCTTGGCTCGGTTGAGGAGGCTGAGGTATATTTATTGGTTGAGGAATGTTTGTAGTAAGATGAGGTGATGGCACAGGCCTGGGCGACTGACTTGGGTGCGGACTTGGGTGTGGACTTGGATGAGGGCTCGGACTCTGTGGAGGCGGATTCGCAGGAGAAACCTGTTGGACCTGAGGCCTCGGACTTGGTTGTACCACGGCCGTCACCGGTGGCACCGTCGTCGCAGCAACTGCAGGTGCTGGCAAATCGTCTTGCCCGAACCTCAACACTCCTGGCTTTACTATACTACTTTTGTCCGCGAGAATCGGAGTCGGCTGATCTGCCGTAGGCGATGGGACTCTCGGTGGTGGGGTAGGTGTCGCTGGGGGTAACGTCGCCGCTGGAGGACTTGTAGCTCTTACCGGTGTACCTTCCGGTTTATCAACCGGGGACTTTACAGGCGTTGCCGGACTCGGTGCCTCAATATTGCTCTCATCGTTTTCCGACATACTCGTGACGCCTTCTTTGGTGTCTTCGTCGTCGGCAGAACCATGCGCATGGTTCTGATGATACTTTAGTCCATTTTGATTTTTGTACTTTTTACTACAATTTGGTTCTGGACACTCGTATAACACAGGACTTGCTGGCGGCGAACCGCTAGGCGGCGTAGGCGGAGGCGCTCTTCTTTTACTCTTTTCTTCCTCCTCAGGACCTCGTGATTTCCGCTTGGCAGCTGGATCTGGTCGTGGGGGAACAAACGCCGCAGGACTCGGACTCGCTGCCGGCGATCCCTGAGCGCCTCTGCGTCCTTTTCCGCCATTTCTCAGTTTACTGTGCACTGAACTTCTCGTTTCAGTAAAATTGCTGAGGTCATTTCCAGGTGTCGCGTTAGCGGCTGCCCGGCCACGTTTCCCTCGTCCCTTGGGTGTCCTCGCGTCCAGATCACTCGTCGGTGAATCGCAGAATCGTGGCGGCGCCCAGTCGTGTCTCGTACAGTCCAGCAACGTACCAACGTACGTTTTTCCTCGCCACGTAACATTAACGACTAATACACCTGCAGCAGAAAAATAGTATATCTTAAATAGTAATTGTCAGTTAAATTATGTATATTTATTAATGATATTAATATTACTATTACTATTGCTATCAGTTATGTTAAATTATTGTTTGAATATTTTAATAACTGCGGTTATTGTTGACAGAACAAATAAAGTAACTGTTTTATTATTTATAAGAAAGAAAGAAGAAAAAAAAAAATGCTAATGTTAATAATAAGAATTCAAGGTAACCGAGATTCAAAAAACAAAACTTCTTTATACATTAATTCTTATTATTTATACTTGGGATCGTGAGAAAAATAAATTTCTGCTTGGTCTCGTCATCGGTTGGCGAATGACGTCACTTGCATTTACCCGTACAGTAAAAATAATAAAGTAGATAAAACGACGGTTGATATTATAGGATAGGATAGGATAGGATAGGATCATTTGTCCTCTTCTTACTGGTTATTATCGAGCATCTGTTCTCTACTTCTCTTTATAACTCTCTCATAATCTTCACTGAACGTGTGATCAACGAGGCGGATAAATAGCCGTTAATGGTTCACGAGTGTCCATTTACAGAGGTCGAATAAGACACATGAGTACGTATTATAGTCACGATGGCTTCTCCTGGCCTCTACAATGACTAATGAACGAAATATAAATTGATGATGCAGAGATTAAATATATATATTATATCTCTTTGATGCTGAATTTAGTGCACGAGAGATAAATTGCTTGTGGGAATTAGGAGTAGTCTAATGTAATAAAATAAAATTTTTACACTGTAAAAAAATTGCAGTGAACGCGAATCAAATCCTGAGAGGATGACTGCGTATTTATTTAAAAGCGGAGTAAATTCAAATTTAAAAAAATCCAGATCTGCGCTGGAGAAACAAACTCAGAATTTACTATGATCCTGAAGTTAGCAGACAATTAACAATTTTTGGATTTTTTTTTTAGCAAATCGATTATAAAAAATAAAAAATAAAAATATGCGCATTTAAAAAATTTTAAAAACTACAGGTGCAATTTTTAAAAATAATTTATCGTTTAAAAAAAAATCTAAAAATTATTAGATGTCGGCTAACCAGTCTCATAATTTACTCCGTATCCAGAGTGATTTTTTCTAAAACTCCGGAGCTCCGAGTGAATGCGGATTTAAATAAAATCCGAATTCACTCCAGATTTTTTAGAGTGCAGGTATTGCAGATGAAATTGGTTCGACAGTGAGAATATTTTCAGATGAAAAATACGATTCGATGAAACTTGTATGCGTCTTTGAATAGCATGAAAGTCTGATTGTACGTCGTGTTAGCTGGTGAACCGCGACGACGGTACGGCTCGATGGGATGGGAAACAAATCTCAGGCTGGGATTTATGTTTGTGGTGGTGAAGTCTGTGCTGGTGTGCACTACGGCGAAGTATCGAGCAAAGTGAAGGTGGTCCGTAGAAGAGAAAAAGGAAAAGGAATGAGACTGAGAACAAGAAAAAGAAACAAAAATAAGAATAAGAATAAGAATGAGTAGGAGACGAATGAACGGAGGAAAAGAGAGAAAAATGGACGAAATGATGATGATGCTGATGGTGGAAGTGTGTGAGATGAATAAGGAAAAGAGACCCAGGATCGGAGAAGAAAAGAGGAACCCGGAGCTCGGTGACTAAGGGGCGAGAGGGTGGTCGCTGCTCGAGTGCTGAGGGTCTTGCTTCCAATAAAGACCCAGCCTCTATATAGACCTCACCTTCTGGTACAATCCCAAGCGAAATTTTCCCATCTGCACACGCACACACACTCACACTCGAAATTGAGTATTTGAAAGACAGATATTTTAATTTATATCATTTTAATTTAAATAAAATAAAATGGAGTTATTATTTTTATTGAATTTACTTTATTTGTGAAGTTGAAGCTGGATGAGATAAAAGAAAGTTTGCTGAGAGTCGGTTGATGAAGAACAAGATGAAAAATAAAAGAAGAAGGTTTCATCGGCAGCTGTAAATTCGATGACGAGTATACTTGAAAGAAGCATCAGAGGTCCCTTTCATCCTCGTCGACATTCACAGGGAAGCAAGCGAGTCAAGAAGGCTTCTAGCTCCTCTATCTGCTATGCTGGTCTCTGTGTGTACACTATATCTTGACTCGACGACGAGCTGGCACAAGGGAGACCGAGTACGAGAATTCGCCCCAAAAGGATCGATAACGAGCTGCGCTTGCTTGCAAAACCCTGATACCCTTAGCTATTCCGTGCAGATCACAACTTCTATCATCTTCATCAACGTCTGTGATATCGACAACGTCTTTCAAACTACTGCTCCTATACATAATACTAGTACTCGTACTATTATGAGAGACGTCTTTTATCAGACATCCTGTTTGCAGGACAACTTCATGGAACATGCCACATTCTTATGTATATTATACAAATATTTACATCTCTCAAACATCAAACAACCTTTTTTTTTATTTTTTTCACCTTTTTTATTTTTATTCCGCTAATGCCGACGTCTATTCATTGAAATAAAAATTTTTTTAAGACTATAATAATAATAAAAAAAAAATAAAGTTTATTTAGTTGAATAGCAGTAATAAAATGTAATCTCAAGTCATAAAGAATCTCATGAATTTGCCGGCGATTAAATCCTAATTGAAAGTTGGCACGAACTTAAATCCGCGAAAACTGATGAACATGAAGAAGAAGAAGAAGAACGAATTCTTATCATTTCACACTACTGCTGATACTATTGGAAGTTTTTAAATAAAGTGAGAATAGAGGAGGTAAAGAAAAGAATAAATTTACTTTTTTTTTTAAGTTGAGAAGACGGAGGGAATTTTAAACTTGTACGTCTTCTTATTATATGTATATTATTTCACAAGAATATTTAACATTCTGGTGGAATGAGAACTGAGGAATAAGTCGCTCGTACTTCGCAGTTCGGAGAGAAAAAAATAAATTGAATGAAATGAGAGTATCAGAGATAGGGAAAATTATAGGTGGATTGAAATAGGAGGGGTAAAAAACGGAGAAGATGAAAGGAGATGGAATAGAGGCGGATCGTAATGGGAAGGGACGTGGGTCCTCGGCAGAAAATGAAATCAAAATGATTGATGGGCATCAACAGATTGTGAGCTATTCAATTGAGATTCGATGAATATATGGATTTCCTAATTCTTATAACTATTTGGAAATCCTCGACCCGAAGTGTTCAATCTTGAAAAATAGTTGTTCTGAAAAGTTATCACTTTTGTTTGTTTTTAGATTTCATAGAAATTTATACTGCGTTTGTCTTCATAGTGGAATTTTCAAAGATTTTCCCATAGTCTTTCGAAGTTTTTGACGGTTGGTCATGAAATTTTATCTACTGTTTCTATAGGCAATTACCTTGACCATGATAAAAAATTTAAAAATCGGTTGGGTATTTGGGAAATGGTGGCAATTTTAAATTTTCAAATTAATGGAAAATTTTGGTGCCGTGGTTTTTTTCTTAAGTAACTTTTTTGCGGAAATTTCTGTCTTCATTATGTAAAAAAAATATGTCAAAGTTGAGAAAATGAGATATTTTTTTCTTTCTTTACTTTGTGTTCTAGAAAAATTTTTCAAATTTTAATAAAGGTGTAAAGATAGATTGATTTTTGTGTTACACAAAAAAAAAAGGATTTCTTGCTTTAAAAAAAATTTTCGTTTTCAATTTATAATGCAAAGAATTTCTTGGGGTAATTGAAAATTTTTTACTGTGTATGATTTAAATTCCATTATTTAAACTTTGGCGGTTTTTGACCTCGAAATTCTTTAAAAATATAAAAAAAATTGATTTTTAACTGAGTTTCAGCTTAAAACTTGGAAATAAATAAATAATGAGAAATTTACTTCCATTTTGGTTACCGAATAGTCTTTTTTATGTTTATGTTTTTGTTTATAAAGAAGTTTAAAGTCTTACAATAATGTTATTGTAATGTAAGCCGTTTGATTAATTATCAAAGGCATTTCATAGTTGAATATATAATCGGTTTCTGTTAAGCCCAAAGAGAGTATGCAAGCGGAATAATAATGAAGAATATACATATAGAAGTAAATGGAACGTCTAAAACCAATCCCGAGAGATGCTACGAGAGCTCCAGGACTACAAATTACATGAGTTAAATTATTATATGAAATATGAAAGATGGAAACTACGCTCGAGTAAGACGTACTTTCCTCATCCTCTTACAAACTTCATCTATTGTCTCCTACTGATAAATTGGTCTTTTTAACTATTATAACTTTAATAACTTGTACCGTAAATTATTAGTCATGGTTTATTATAAATATATAGATATAGATATGGTACTGTCTTTTCAGATCATTAATTTATTGACGAGATTATTTTATCTAAAATTAAATCAAAATGTAGCAATAAGCTGAGATAAAGAGCTTTAATATATCAAAAGTTATTTGACGATAGTTTCAATTAAAATTATTTTGTAATTTACGATTCTAGTGCACGGATATATGAGAGGATGCAGAATAGGGGATCTGAAAATTGCCATGAAAATTTATTATTTTTTTTTCTAAGTTTTTAAATTTTATCAGAAAATTTTTTATTTTAAAATTGTATTGATTATTTGGAAATTTAAATGTAAATTACGATAATTACTAAATTTTGAAGCGACGTCATTTCGTTTGAAAATTTTCCATTACTTAAAATATAAAGTAAAATTTTTATCGTAATTGGAATCAAAAAGTTAATTTTCCACAGCATTATCATTTTGCTATGTTCTGATAACGATAATTTTTAGTACAAAATAATGTCTACTTCGAAACAGAACAGAACTTTTTTGGATGAAGATTTATATCTTTTTTAAATTTTAACTCAAGAATAAGTCAGTTGTTTTCAAATGGCTTTAGTCAAAGTAATTATGTCTGAATAGAATGGAATTAAGTTAACAGTGAGGATTACAAGGGACAATTGAATCCCAAAAGATAATTTTTAAGTAATTAAAGTGTCAGAAGGTTTTAAGAAAATGAGAAAATTAAATTTTAACAGATTTAATTACCGCATGTAAGCGCATTTAATTTTAATATTGATCTATGATCGCTAATTCATGTTTCAAATCATTGAAATTCTTTTTTTCATATTTTTGTATTCAAATTAAATGCGAATTTCTGCTGTCAATAAATAAATGATCGAGAAAAACAGATTATGGATGTTTTTTTGGCTCAAAAAAATTTTCTTCTCACTCAAAGAACATTTTCATCTTCAATTCATGATGCGAAAAATTTCTCAGAGCGAGTAAAAATTTTCTGCGCCAAGAAATCCATTTTTCCTGTGTAAATAAATTAAAATACGCATAGAAATCAACAGAATAAGCTCTTAAATATTAATACTGAAATACGTCTGGTGGAAAATGGCAGCGGAGTTTATCAAGCAGAAAAATAAGAAAGTTAAAAAATAAATAAATAAAATATTAAACCGAGTGATTCATCTCTCAGAAAGTATACATCAGTTTGAGTTGGGAGTTTAAAGTCAAGAGAAAATGAATTTCACGTTGAAATGCATGTGAAAACTTGAAAAGGGTGAGAATACTCTTTTATCTATACAGAGCTGGATTTTATCTGATTTGCCCCGTAGCATTCATTCGCGTTTTCTTTATGTTTTTCAAGGGCTGTATAAAAATAATGCACGACTTTCTATTGTTCCATTAAATTTCAATGAAGATGTCGCTCTATACTAAAGAAAATCTACGTTACAGAGCTTTTCTTGGCATTACTGCTTATCAGACAAAAGATCCGGAAATTCATTAAAATTACTTTGATGTTTTGTTTTGTTGGATCTTTTCAATTGTTTTACTCTATTATTATTAATAAATTGTCTTAGATCCTCACCTCCTTCAGTCTCGTGCCAAACGATGCCTTCCAGTGTTACAGAGGTTCCAGGTTCACATGGGCCCAGACATTCGGGTTCTGTGATTGTTCCGACACTCGTTCCGACACAAACGTCAGACATGTCCTGCAATAAAATCAGAAATGATTTAAAAAAATGTGAAACAAGTTGGTGGTAAATAATCAGACACAGCAGCGGAATTATGCAAATAACCGGGCGATTGGATTATTAATAATCCGATGATTATGATTATGGTAAGTGGAGGTGAATTAGTAGTCTATAAACGGGTACGAGGGTTGTAAATTCCGTAAAACGTATGCGCCTGGGTAATGGGCAAAGAAATTGAGTTAATAGAGAAATCCTTTGCAAACTCTTACACTCTTTATTCATATGTACATACTTCTGTTGGGTTTGTTCTCTGTTAAACCTAGTGGGGATTACAATGGGAGTTTTAAATGCAAATCGTTGAGTTTATGCTGAGGCTTCCATAATTACAGAAGCGGTCGCTGCCTTTACTTCCATAATGCAAACTACTGAGGTCACGCCTCCTCAGAGTTTATTTTTCACCGTGAAAACGCTTACTATCCAAGTACTTTATGAGTTATGGGTTACATTTTTTTATAATGTCACGGCGTTTAATAAAAATTTCTCAAACTTTTGTTTTATTTTTTAATCGACCGGTGGAAAATTTTATTTCACAGTAAAACAAGATAAATGTACATCATATATTTATATATATTTATAGACGGGTGTTTTATGCCCGTATGTGGTATACGAGCTTTGTAAGTATTGAAAGTGTATATATATAATATGTCGAGGCGCATATGAGGATTTTACGATCGGTTCTTGTCGAAAAAGGTTTATGTTACAAGTTTTCGAGACACTAGACTCTAACAATACAAAAACTGCTAAGCGGTAAAGTTAAAATTTTATTGTATGAAAAGTAAATCTGTATTGTGTGAGTGAAAATACAGAAGCAGTAAAGAAAAAAGGAATGAAACCTTTCAACAGATAATGCGGGAAATGTGAGGGAATAAAAACAATTAACGAGCAGCATTAAAAAGTAAATGAAATGTCATTTGATGGCGTAATTTTTCTAGGATTATATATTTAGCTATGAAAAGTACGTCTGCAGACTCAGGTTTATAGACTTGTATGTACAGTTTATGTGATGAGAAAAAAAAGAGATAACAGTGAGGAAAAAGAACAAAGTATTCCTGTGAGATGTCTTGTCCTTAAGAGCCTGGAAAACAATTTTATGGGAGGAACGGGAGAGCCGGAGAAAAGAACCAGACGTGGATGGGAAGAGGAAAAATGTTGCGGTACTTACGAACAACTTGAGTCTTAACTCGAGTTGTGAAACAAAAAAAATCAGCCGGGACTAAAGGTATGAGATGTATAGATATATATGTGTGTGTGTTTGGTAGTTGAGACATATATATCTACATTCACATACACGCAGTGCATTCCTGTATCACATTGTACGGTTGATGAAGCACAAAAATTCAAATCCACCTGCAGTATATATTATTTCGATTTATTGGATAAATATTTGCTCGAATAAAAACAAGTTGACAAACTATTTTTTAAAAATTTATTCCTATAAGTTTTACTTTTATATGGTAAAAATGAGAGAGGTGTTTCGCTGGCACAAAGAAGAAAGCAGAGTTGAAAGACGAGTCTCGAGGAAACCCGAGGATTGAGAGTCCTCCTCCTTCATGTCTTTTTTTCCTTTTGCTTCTTCTGCTTTTGCTTCTTTTTCTTCTTCAACACTCGGCAGCCATGTTCACTCTCTCATGAATATATTCATGAATTTCTAGCAGACACTGCTACAGAGTACGTGTACTAGTACGTAGATGTATGTGTAAATATATAGTGATATATAAATGTATGTGGTTGAGAAGGGACTAGTGTGCGGCAGGATAGTTAGCAAGTAACTCTGCATAGTCTAGGAGCTTTAAACTCTACAATTATTACCCGGTTAATTCGAAAATTTTATCTGCAACTAAAATATCTCAATCTAATCTTGATGACTTAACTGGTTAAGTCTAATGTTTTATAGATTCCAGGGTTTTAGGATTTGAAAATTCATTTTTTTATTTTTGCTGCTGAACTAATTCAAGATTTATTGGCGGGTTGATTACCGAGTTGTTGTACGCATACGTGACTGGATATAAAATAGTTGTTATGAATATTGTAGAATATATCTGCGGTGCATCTGGGAACAACATCGGAAATAGAAACGGTAGCCCTGCTGGCTAATTGCGGGCCAATTACCGGGCAGGTTGCTGCGTTACTCGCAATCACGATGCAAGGCGGCGATAAAACCTCGACAGTGTTGCTGCACCGACACACTTGCACACTATCGCTGTGCAGATATATATATTTATATATATAGATATATACGACTACAGATAAAAAGACCCAAGGGCAAAATAAAATACTAAGCCGTATAATCCTGATGCGCTTTTTCTTCGGTGGAAAATGGGAAGACGCTGTCTAAGATAATTATTTCGTGACATCCAACATTAAATATATTTTTTATCTTTTAAATTACAGACCAAAAGTATATTTAAATGCCTGTCTCTAGTATTGTCAAGTTATTTCGTACAATTAAATTATTTTAAAGTAAAAAATTTATCCTTCTACTTGTTTTCTTTACTTTTTTTCCATTAAAATAAAAATTACAGGATTAACTTAATTTATTAATGATAAAAAAAAAAAATATATGATGAAAGAGCTCAAGTTAAAATTGTTACGCTATATAATTACATACAGAAGTAAAAAGACAATACAAAATAAAATATATAATAATAATAATAATGATAAAAAATAAAAACTCGTCTTTTGTTGTTACTCCGAAGAGAGAGCATTACAGCAATCAACTTTAATGGAAGCAATAAAATGCAGGTGGCAGTACTACGTATTATTCTTCTTAGTTTTTATACTACTATTATTATTTTTCACTGGGTTATTTGTAAAAACCGCGAGAAAAAGCTTGTCAAGTTGTCCCACCTTAAATATTATTATTATTTTTATTCTCGAGAAAGCATAAATGTAATCGCATTTTGGCATATCTAAACCCATTTTGTAACTGTGCCAACAAAAAACTCCTCCACTGGCTCATTTGCGGCTAAACTGAAAAGCTCAACTTTTTTTTCTTTACTGCATTTGAAGCTTTCACACCGCGTAATTTTTATTGACTCATTAATATCATTATTATTATTTTTACTACTACTGTTACAACTCTATTCATATTTTATATTTTTCAATAATCCATTAGCTATTGTGTAAAAAATAAATTTGCTTTATTGATGATTTTATACGAGCAATTTAAATGTCATTTGATTTTAACTTGTCAAAGTAAATATAGATTTTATTTTTTTGTTTTATCAGACTATAAAACCTACATCGCTCGTTTGTAACTATGTAGTCACTTATTATCTATATATCTATAGCTCTGGATATAGAACGCTCGTTCAAGTATATCGATTTTAACCCCTCAACTATTTTATTATTATTACACTAACGCAAAGCGATATTTCAATGACTTAACAGTGATTTCATAAACTATAGACACTGATCGATCGCCAATTATTATTTGCCCTCGCAATTAATTCTATAATAATAAAAATTTTTATTTATTATTTATTAACTACTGTTTTATAGATATTTTTATCATAAAGAAGATTATAAACCAACATAATTGTGAAATTTTAATGCTCTGATACATGACGACAAAAATTATTTTTACAAAAAAAGAATATGTTCATACAGACATGGAAATAAGAATATTTGAAAAAATACAGTTTTAGTACACGCAGAAAATTTTACAGCAAAAATTACCCGTAAAGTTTGGCACTGTAAGGACATCTAGACAGTAACTTAATTTTTACTATGCTGTTAGTAAAAATTTCACTTCATTTACATGCTATTTAGTAGTATATTTTACAATGTACATGGGAAAAATTTAGATATTTTTTATATGTCCTCACAATATCATATTTTTTGGGTAGTTTTTACTAAAAATTTCTCTGCGTGTAGTAAAAAAAATCTTTTCAAACTCGAAAGTATAAAAATCGCAGCTTATACTGTAATTTTTACAGGATAAAAAAAACTCTTTTCGAATCATGGTATATTTTTACCACAAGAAACTATGCTATTTAAAAATTTTCAATTTAAATATTTTTGGTGCAAAAATTTGAAGATTTCATTAAAAATAATTTTCTTAATTGAAGAAATCCAAGTTTATTTCAAGATATTTTGGTCTTATTCTTTTTTGCATCAATTTGTTACTCGAAAAAATGTTGTTTTTACAAAAGTTATTTTTTTTAATGTAAGCTGCAATTTAAACTTTTGAATTTGAAAACATTGTCTTTACTATTAAAATTGTAATTTTTCAAGTAAATGGTAAAAAATTGGGGGTGAATTTGGATATTATTTAAATCCGAATTCGCTCCGTCACTCGGATTTCTAGTTTAAAAAAATTCAATCTACATACTGAGTAAATAAAGAGTTTGTTTTTTCAGCTGAGTGATTTCGGAATGATCTGAATTTTATTTCAATCCAATTCAAAGTTTTATATCAAAATACTCTTTTTAGAGGTGAATTTCACTCCGAGGGGAAAATAAATTAATAATTATCCGCTCCGCTAATTTTTTACAGTGTATTCTTTTTTCCATGCATATAAATCTACTGAATGAATCCAATACCCAAGATAAAAATGAGTCATTCTAATAGCAACATATTTCTGATCAGGAAACATCCAATTATAATAATAACTATTTGCAAAAAGTGAATACCCACAATTTGTCGATATACTTTGTAACAAAGCGTGTGTATGATATTAATATTTGTTAATAACATATGACAAGCTAATGAAAATATGTGCTGGGACTGGAATGCAGTCAGCAACTCAAGAATCATTCAATCAAAGTTCTTTTCAACGGGTACAAGAACAAATATATATGTTGTAGCAGCAATAATAACAATAATAATAGTAATAGTAATAGTTATAATGTATAATGAAGTAAGATAAACAGAAATATATATATAGTAGTATTAAAAAAAAGACAGAAAAGTTTTAATAGCGTTAACGAATGCCACGTACGAGTTTGATGGAAAAAAACAAGACGGACATGTTGCTATACCGCGAATCGATCAAAGGCCCTTGGGCGACACTCAACAAGAAACTGTGACGTGTAAAACGTTGCCTTACTTAACTCCAACCATCTATCTTATATATATATATATGTATATAATATGTATGTATTTGTTACTACTGGTTTGAGACGATTAACTCGACAAGAGTATGCCCCTGAGCGGTCGATGCCATCTTAAGAGTTGTTATCAACTATAGTAATTAAACACTTGGTTTTTTAATTATTTTTTAATTAATTACTCAACGAATTCGTAATTAGTTTCTCTTAATTTAGGTTTGAATAAAAAGATATTTTAAATTTGAGACTGTAGAATTCTCTGGAGAAAAAAAAAATAATGATGATGATGATGAATACAAAAAAGTAAAGGGGCTTTTAAAAATATGTATATGAGGTCTATAGAAATTTAAAACGAGTTTAATATCTTAAACATTGTTTACGCAAGAGCGCGTCGTTTAACATATATTTATGAATGCATAAGGCTGGGAGCAATTTACAATTACTCGATAATTAAGAGCGGAAGTGAAGTAACACTAATTCATCATAAGCGAAATAAGTATTTACATAATTATAAATAAATATGCATATTAAATAGATGTGCTCGATAAATAATATTTATTAGTGTGATTAATTAATTTCAATTTAATTAAATTCCTGTATATAAATATAGGGGAGGGGCAAAATGGAAATACTGTTTTCGAGGACTCGAATACGTTAAATTTTTTTTTTATGATATTCAAAATATATAGAAAAAATTTTCACTTGCCATTAAAAAAAAAAATCTGGATAGTAAATAAAATCGATTTTTGAAAAAGTTTAACAAAAAAAATTCAAAAATTGTTCAGTTAAATTTACAAGTGATTTTGAAATATTTAAAAAACATTTTTTTTTTTTTTAAATTTGGAGCTTCCCCGTTTTGTCCCACTTGCGTCTTCTATATATTTATATATATGTTTTGAAACTAATGGTGTGTGGCATTGCCGTTGTTTGCATATTTAAAAATAACTAAAAGCTTTAAAATAATTAGTGAAGTTGTAAATGTTAAATGAATCTCCGACATTTTATAAAATAACTCGGCTATTCCCATGGTTGCTTATAACTCGATCGCCGAGCGACAGGTTACATAAATACATACGGATTATAGAGTGACGGCATACATGATATACATGTACAAATACATATGTACACGTTGCCTATATATATATTTATATATATGCCACGACGCTATAAATCAAGCATACATTTCGTTGAATAAACTTAAACTTATTTATAGCTTGTTAATAGTATTCCGTTGGTTAAAACAATATTGTAACTATGTTAAAACATTAACTCGAAATTTACTAATAACCACTTGGATCACCTAAAGTGATTAATCAACAACTGTTACTTTTCATTTTATTTAAATTCATCCAATCGGATTTAATATTTATTAAAGCGCTTTTTATTTTGTTTTAACTTTGAATTGGTATATTTTCAAAAGAGTAAATATATATACTGACTGGTGGTTTATATATGTATCGGAAACATTGACACAGGTACACAACTAGCGACTAAATCTGATCGGAAATTCATCGACCGTGTGCCACTTTCATGAATTTCCAAACAGCTTGATTGAATATTGGATACTGTTATCTCTACTTGAATTATTATCGTGTGTTAAAAATAAAGAGGACAAAAAAAAGGTATAATGATAAAGAAAAAAAAAAAAAATTAATTATTCAAGTAATAATGAAGATGAGCAAATGTCGATGACAATTAGCTCAATCAAGTGTAGGGTTAACATTTAATGTCAAGAGAATACATTTGTATATATTATCGATACGGTTATATATGTATATGTAATAGTGAAACATATATGTTATGTCCATGTGGATGTATTAGACATATATGTACACAGATGAATGATTAGGGAGCAGAAGTGATGCATAACCAAAGAGAATAATTCCCTGGAGGCCACAAGAGACATCAATGTCAGTGTTCTCGCAGCATCATCTAGCAAACTGTCTTTGTTCCTCTCATTTGGTTCCAAGTTGAAACGTTATATTGAAACATCGATATTCAACAATCTCATTGCGCAGCGTGGATGTGGTCCGCTAGACTTCTAGACTGCTATTTACATTAGCGAAAAGAGTGCAAGTGCAAGTGAGAGGGCATATATGTGTATATGTGTGTATGTATGTATGTATGTGTGCTCAATAGTCAATATTGAACAGCACCTTCATACCCATCCTCTTTTCATTTCATCCCATTTTCAGGTGAGCTCCATTCGACATTTCGCCCACGTACTACGCGGAGAGCCAACCAGGATCGTGGATATACACCACCGACGAGGGAATATTGATTCATCGGGTTGCGCCATCTGTCAGCAGACCAACGTTTTGCTCTCTCAACATTATTCCCGTGGCATTGCATTACAGTGTCGTACATGGATGGATGCTACTGGTGTGCTATTATATAGTAGCTGAATGTGATGCTGGAGACTCAGCTAGAGCAAGCTCTGTTTCGTAAGCCAAATGATGAATAATATTTGCATTGATGTGTAAATAAATATATATATATATGCCACGTTAAGTAAATCGTATGCAGATGATAAAAATAAAATAAATATTTAATTCAAGAGCCAGCGGCAATTTACCGCTCGGTTTGATAAATTTAACTTTTATTATCGTTTAATAATAAATTATAAATTATTAACGTATAATAAAAATAATTAATACGATGATGTAACACCAGAAAAAAAAATAAATAAATTAAGTTATAATGATAATAATAAATGTCTTTAAAGTTATGACTCATAAAAAAAGACCGGATGGAGAAATTAGTGCAGATTAATGGAGACGAATTGAGATATTTGTCGTACACCCGTTTATAAAATTGATTCATATATTCCCATACAACTTTCGTCATAAGCTATATATATATATGTATATATAAGCTGAGGTCATTCAACCGAGACAACGAGAAAGGCTATACATGTGGGTTACAAACGTTAATAAAAGATTTTACGTTAAAAGTTTCTTTGGTTACAACATATATAGATATATAAATATATAAATCTATAGAGAGATAATAATCAGGTTAAAGATTATCGAGAATTGATAGGAAAAGTTGGCGCAAGAGCTATCAAAGAATAATAAATTTTAATCATCAGCAGTGTGGACAAGTATGTGTACAGTTGATAAATATTTCTGTTTGGTGTTTGTACATTAAACAGTACGGGAATAGCAGCGGTGGTGTAGGACAACTTTTAGCGATAGGGAATCAAATACCATCAGAGAAACTTGCTCACATCCAGCCGCATGAGCAGTTGGATCGAGGCAATGCACAAGTTGCATTAACGTGTGGGAGAACCTGCAGAACAAAGTTACCAGCTCGAATGCCATACCATGCCATGGATACGGCATATAGCCTACGTTTAAAGCTTAGGCTTTAGAGTTTAACACACACATGTTATACACACACGATAATACCCGAGCTCTAGTGAGTATTTAATTCTGTAGTCTGTAGTCTGTAGTCTGCAGTAGTATCTCACAAAGTTGTTTACCCAGCTTGTACTTTTCCCTTATCTTCGCCGCGGAAGACTGACAACACTTTTATAAATTTACCTAATGTTCAAGTCTTCATGTATATGTATGTACAAATATGTATGTATGTATGTATGTATGGGTACGTGTATATCAGTAACTAAATGCTGCAGACAGAGAAGAGATTATAGAGGGTCGATAGTTGAGTCTTTCCGTTCTGATGTGATACCAGCACTACTATTATATACCCGATGCTGGGCTGGGCACACCAATATCACGACGCAACTTGAGAGCTTCTCCAACAAAACATCCACCAGCCAAACTTTCTTATATTATAAGCTTCCTTTAGCTTAAATAGTTGCTGGTTTTTGAGCACCAGAAAACTCGTTGAGAAAATTTTCAGCTCAATTTATGCCCAGTTCTCGTGCAAGTTTATAAACTTTTTTTCATCATTATTATCTTCAAACTTCAGGACTTGGATGATGATAATTGTGAATTCCAAGTTTATAAATATGATAAATAAATTTTGTTTTTATCAGTTTAATATTTTTTTTTTAATAATCGAACTTTAAAAGCAATATCTTGTACTTCCAATTGAGAATTTTGAAAACAAAAAATATTTCGAGTTATTAATTAATTTCATTAAAATATTTTTGTAGAGAAGAGTTTAAATGTTTAAATAATCTCGAGATATTTTAATTTCTGAGGTATTTTCATTCCTCTTGAATATTTTAATTATTCTGAGATATTTGTTGACTAGAAATATTTACTACGCCTGCAGATATTCAACACAGATATGTATATATATTTTGTGACTTGTATAGTATGTGGTCTCGACTCGTATTATATTCAATTTTAATATAATACAGGCACATCACATCACATACTTGACATGAGCGACACTATCGCAACTCTTGATCTTTTAAATCAAACTTAATACCAACGGTAAACTTTCTGTTTATTCTTTTAAATTATCACTCTCAGCTCGCTCGTATGTAATAACAAAATAAAATAAAAAAAAATTGAAATAACAGACGTTGAAATTCTTAAACACTGAATATAAATGAATCAACACACATGACTACTGTATGAATAAAAATATTTCCGAGTTTCGTGGAAGAGAATCTACATGAGCCAAAGCTTTATGCAACCAGCAATTGACATAACGAGTGTGTGTTACTCTTTCAGTATCTACTTTGGTACAGCTCAGAGTCTCCAAGTACTGGTTAGTTTCTCTAATTGGACGCGGGCAAATTAGTTGCTAGTTTCAACAAATTCTCTACTGAAATACAGACGCGAACAAAATATTTGTACATAAACCTGCAAATGGGACTGAAATTAAAAATGTCTACAACACAATTTACTTCTGAAAGCAGTTGACATTAATTTATTGCCTCAGTTAGGCACAGATTTTTTTAATTCACTTTCGTGATGTTTAAAATTTAGTCACGTTTCATTTTTTAAATTACCCGGGTCAAAAAAATGAGGGAAATTTAAATTTAAGTCTATTAAGCGAAAATTGAGTAAAATTTTACTTTTTTGACAAATGGATACTAAGTAGGCCAAGTTAGCCAACAGCAAGTCAAAATCAAAGTGTTTTCCATTCATTTTTGGCTAACGACCTACTCAGTATCTATTCAAGTCAAAAAAGACAAGTTTGACTTAGTTTTGGTTTAGTTGACTTAAATTTGACTTTTTTGACTTAAATGGATCCTAAGTAAGTCAAGCCCAGGCTAAACACGTTTGATTTTGACTTACTTAATATCCATTTAAGTCAAAAAAGTCAAATTTAAGTCAATTAAGCCAAAACTAAGTCAAACTTATCTCTTTTTACTTAAATAGATACTGAGTAGGTCAAGTTAACCAAAAGCAAGTCAAAGATGAATTAAAAACATTTTGACTTTAACTTGCTTTTGAAAAATTATCTTTCTCAACACTGAGTCTAGATTTTCTATAAAATTTTTCTAATCATTTCTCTCAAAAAAGTCCTCTAAATCCAAAATAAAGAAACAGGCTCATTTTTGAAAATGTTCATTTTTATAAAAGAAAATCGTCGCCAAAGTTTCTATTTACTGCGAAAATACGACAAAGAAATTACCATCCATCGACCTGAGTGTGATAGAGAAAAAAGTTCAGACCCTTCTCAAATCAAAGAAGTCAAAATTTACTTGGTTTTGGCTATCGACAGATTTTCCAAAAAGACAGTTTTAGATAATTTTTGATCCCGGTCACTAGAGTATATTGTTGCAAATTAAGTTATTTATAATAATGATTATGATGATGATCGAATTAGTTTTTATTGGATTAAATCTCGTGGTCTTTGATGAACTGCAATGTAGAAGTGTTCAAAGTATCTAGCTAACTTGTTAATCGGTGAAACTACAACGCTAATTACCTGTGCCAAGACGCAGTTGTCAGGCGAGTTGATTTTAAACTGCGCGATGAGGCATGAAAAGATAATAATGAGACAAGAAATTAAATGCGGGATTCAAACTTTTAAAATAGCGTTAATAATGTGTGTTACTTTGTGAGCAAATGAATATTTAATGGCCGATGATAAATTGCAGGGTATTGGCTGAGTGTTAATAAAACATGTTAAATATTTATTTCATTTTGTGTGCGTAGTATGAACGGCGATTATTATCAACTTTCATTTACTGTTATCGAAAACTGAGTAAGGGAAAAAAAGTCAAGTAAAAAAAAAAAAACTAAATATTGAGCGTGTATTATTCATTATTATATCGAAATACATCAATTCCGTGCCAGTGACCGGGCAAATAAAATATGGGCTCACGCGAGAGTTACATTTGCACGCGATATCGCCGAGTTTTCAGGCTAAATAACGGCGGCATCACTCTGTAAAATGAGAGTAAACTGAGTTGAGCGTAGCTAAAAAATATTTATATAATAACTAAATCCTTAAGGAAAGAGGTTAAAGGAAAAGGAAAAGGGTAAAAAGGAAGTGAATGAGGAGAGCTAGTAAAATAAAAAGTGTTAAGTCTTTTAGCCATCAAATAGTTGTCAAGAGAGTTAAAAAAAAACGTTAAAACTCGAGTGGGAGATAATCTGTAAAGCCTCAACTCACTATCAACACTTCCGTTTGGCTTTTATATTCTCGGGACACATTGAATGTGCTTTGAAAAAGTTTATGGATCGATAAAGAGGTCGCGTGGAAAATCGACATGAGAACAAAACTCCATACATCTCCGAACGGAAGCGAAAAGTAAAGGAAAGAGAGAGAGATAAAAGAAATAAACGATCAAGGAAAATGTACGTTCTATTAATTTCAACAAACTTTTCATCCCCTTTTTTCCATGTTTTCAAACTTAACTTTTTTTATCAATTTTATCTTTATCATTTTACGTTAAATTGATAATTTTAAATTCCGCGATCCTGTGATGAGAATGTCAATCTTCCGGCAAAGCTCCAGGATGTCGTTTTAATTATAACTGACGGTTAATTACTGTAATCGGTATAGGAACCCTCGGGTTGTAAGTTGAAAGGGGCTGCTACTGCTGACGACAAAACTGTATGACAAGTAGTAAAGTAAGAGTGAAAAGGCAAAAAACCATCCAGCTAAAGGAAGTCCATATATATACGTATATTTTCCATCTGTTACTCTCTCCTTTCTCTTCACTTGCTGGCTACATAATTCTTTGTACATCTACATCCTTTTCCTCTCTCTCTCTCACGCATGCCCAACTGCTGTGTGCTAATTTAAAATTTCCCTTCAGGACAAACTTGTCTCTCCCCTTTATTTAGCTTCACTTCGGCTTCATATTCATCCACCAGAATTCTCTTTGTATTTTATATTTCTCCAGTCTGCAGACGAATCTCAACATATCTCCGTAAAATATATATATGGACCATATTATTATTGTTATTTTCTAGTCTCTTTTTGTTGCTTTAGCACGGCACCGTGACTACCTTTTGTGCATCAGCAAAAACAGGAGTCCTTTGAGTTAAATTCACTCGTCAAACTTAAAATTAATGTCACTAAGTACAGTCTATATATATATGTAATACGTTCATATATTTTTTTATTACGTATTAATGTATAAAGTCCATTGGAATGTTTATTTTTGTACGTCAAAGGTGAATAATAGCGTTAGTTTGCCCAAGGGTGTGGCGTCGTGTGTAAAAAAGTATCGAGGGGAAATACAAAGAGGGAGAAATAAAAAAAAAAAAAAAATGGAGAAAAAAAGGCAACGGTGCGGAAATTTATCGTGTTTGAGTTGAGTGTGTGTATAACTACTTAATTTGATATTAGTATTAGTATTATTATTATTAGTTTTGATGGCACGATTGTGATTATTCGTAACAATAATTTTTACCCAAGGGTCGATGAATAATTCAATCAAGTAGTCGAGACTGGGCTGCTCGCAATTAGCTAATGCGAGGTTAAACACCGTTAGGTTGAATTGCCAACAGAGTATACTTGAATAGATTTTATCGATTAGTCGAGATTAATTCAATGTTATTATTATTACTATTATTTTCTAGTAATCTTCGTTACAGTAAAATAAATTGAATATTACCGGCGTTATTGACACAAATATTTAAATAAAAAGGTTTGAAAAGCGAGATGTATTCAAACAATTCGATTATTGATATTGATGATATCGAGTTTTTAAAAATAAAAGGCAACTTCCTATTGTATGAAGGCAAAGAAAGTCTTGTGAGGAATCAAGGCGAGGATGAAAGAGAAATAGGTGTGAGTAAAAAATAAGCATTAAAGAAATATATGAGAAATAAAAGTGAGCAAAAGTTGTGCTTGAGAGCACCTCGGCTCTTCGTTCGAACGGAAGGTATTTAATTTAGAGAGAGCTTTTACGTTGGTGTCGCAATTTTGTGCGAGTCGCTCGTAGAGGGAAGAATAGAAGAGGAGGAAGTTAGATGAAGAAAAAAGGCGCAAGAGGAAACAGAAAGAAGAAACAAAGAAGCAAACTCGAGAGTAGTCCCAAGAGGACTCACTGGGGAAGCAAAAGACTTGCGAGTGGCTCTAAGAATAAACGAGTAGGAAAGAGAGTGCAGAGAAAAAAGATAAAAAGAGAGAGTACAGAGTATGCCACCCCCTAGCGCCTTCACCTCCTGCACTTTCGTGTAGTTTCGCTCTCGTGTTTGTTCGTGTATTCATTCCTGTATTCGCGGGGGCGGAGACCGCAGAGTATTGATTTCAGCCCCTCAGCTCAGCAACCCCGGCACACCCCTTCGCGCTTCCCGGTTCTGCTACTACTACTACTACTACTACTACTATTGCTACTGCTACTGCTACAGCTACTGCTACTGCCTTTTCCCTAGCCACCCCAATTTTACTCTACTCACGTATACCGACTAACACATCGAGTGGCCTCTGTACTATGCTGTCTCACCATTCCCACGTCGCTACTATAACCATCCATCCTCTATTTTACTCTCTCGCTTTGGCCATATCTACATCTATACATGTGATGCCGCTTTCCCTCGTCATCGACCAACCCCAATCAACCCCCGGCTGTTCGCCAACGTTGTCACACAATTCTCGTGAATTAATATTGAAAAAAAAAAAAATAATAATAATAAATAAAATAACATGAGCGAAAAATGAAAAAATGAAAACGAGAAAAAAAATGGGATGACATATCGATCGGCAGACATTTGAAACTTGATTTGTAATTAGAACACCACAGCCACCAACCTCGAAGTCTATTATCTTGAATAGGAAGTATTTCAGTAGTAGTCGTTAAAGCGATTAAATTAATTGGCGGTTGTATTATAAGTACTAGAGGTAAATTGGAGTTTGCCATTAAATGTGACTTTAAGTGGACGTTTTCAAGTAGATGTATTGTTGTTGATCAAGACCACCGAGTGGAGATGTTTAAATATCAAGTGTTTCGAAACTAAATATGTATACTAGACGAATGACAATTAGCGAATAATAATAACGATGGTAATTAAAATGTGAGACTTACCTTTGGCTCTGAATTTGAAGTTTTCATCTTTTTCATGGGTGGCGAACTACACGCGGCCGTGTCCATGGCCTCGTCTACGGTAGTGTTTAGGGTAGGTCCAGGTACTGCTGCAACCTTTGTCTGCTCGGGTTTGGCGGCAGAGCCGGCAGCCGTCGCGGAAGCTGGACTGGGTGGCGGACACGGTGCAGCGGCACTTGTCGCGGGCGGTCCAACGCCCTGTGAAACGGGAAATCCAGTTCTCGAACTGGGTGGTGGGCCTTGGGGTTGTTGGGGTGCTGTCGCCGCGGGAGTTGGTCCTTGGGACTGAACGGCTGCACCCGTTGAATTTTGACTTTGAGACACTGGTCTCGCGGTTCCATTCATCTCGGGTTTATTATTTTGCTGGGGACCGTGACTGTTACTCTGCGGTTTGTCGTGCTTGTCTCTGGCTTTGTCTCTCCTGTGTCCGCTGGATCCTCTCTTGGAGCCTGCCGTCGACGAAGCAGGGGGCCCTGAGGTGGCTGACGCCGGCGAGTGGGGTTTTGATTTGTTTGAGGACGAGGACGACGAGTTACTCGTAGCCACGTCGGAATTTTGGGATGACGTTGATGATGACGAAGACGTTGAAGAAGCTGAGGAGGTTGATGAGTTTGATGAGGTCGAATTGCCGTTGCCGTCTTGTGACGTTGTTGTCCCGTTTATTTCGTTAGACTTGACAATTTCGTGTTTAGCCTCGCTAGTTTTTGTTCCAGGTTTAGTGCGTTTGATCTTCATTTTGAGGCCTTTATCAACGGTAGCAGAGTGTTCAACAGCCATTTTTCCGGGATTGCCGGAGTTGAGGTGTACCGCGTTAACAGAACCGGGTTGTTGCTTACCACTAGTTGGTCCGTTAGCAGTACTCGAGCTGTTGGCGTTACCACTGCCTGTGTTTTGATTACCGCTACTGGAATTAACCGAATTTGTTTGATTATTATTTGATGGATTTGATGAATTATTAACGCCGCAGGACGGCGACGACGATGAGGACGAGGACGACGACGACGACGAAGAAGATGAAGATTGACTGTTGTTGCCGGTGGCAGTTATGCCCGATGACGATGAATTTTGTTGCGTTACGTTTTGTTGCTGTAACTGGTGATTCTGATTAGTCGTGGCTGCTGCTGCCGAGGCAGGCGTTGAAGCCATCCCGTTTCCCGAGCTCAATTTCTCGTCCCTCGTCTTCTCTATATCAGCATCGAGGTCGATTATGAGATCGCCTATGCCAATGTCCCATTCATTGTCGTCGTACTCGAAGTTGTTGGTCACATTCGTCGTGGCCGTGTCCGTTTCTCCAACGTTAGCAGCCACTGTGCTTGCTTTCGAATCACGACGCGCCACCGACCTATCACCCTGTTGCGGCGGCTGTTGCTGCTGCTGCTGTCGTTTCTGCTGCTCCTGATGATCCCTACTCGTACGATCACGTCTACTTGAACTAACACTGGTACTGTTCGTGGCGCTACTGCTGTTACCACCGCAAACACCGATTCGCGTCGATGATGACGATGATGGCGATGGCGATGACAGAGATGATGCCGCTACTACTGCTGTTGCTGTTGATGCTGTTGTTGTTGTTACTGATGCTGTCGATGATGATAACGATGCTGATATCGCTGATGCTGGTACCGCCGCGCACGGCGAGGTTCCTTTGCGGTTAACGTTAGGGAGGCGACCGCCTATTGGCGTGGTCGCCATGCCCTTGGAACCTTTTCCCCGGCGCCCGCCAGCCTGTCCACCGACGACACGACGTCTTGTCTCTTCGGTGACGAGCAGAATCCACTGCCTGGAGTACTTGAACCCGGACCACCGCCCGCAAGACGCTCCTCGTCCATCGAACACATTACTCTTCACCGATTACTACACACCTTACTGGTATCTCTTTCTTCTACTACTGCTCTTGCCTGCGTCTTCACTGTACCATCTACAAACTACGTCTCAAAAACACTTAATCCTTCACTTCTACTCCTCTCTATCAACAGTCGTCACTTATTCAAAATATTATCCACCACTGCTACACCTTTTAACAAACATCCACCACTTATTTACTCACAATCACTACAATTCATCACACCCACCACTTATTTTATATCCACGATCACAAATTGACCACTCAATTGTATAAAAAAAAAAAACAACACACTATCAATCAATCCTTGAGAATCTATGGGAACTATTTATCACCATATATCCATTCAATGCATCCTCGGAGCCCCAATGAGGTCCAGGTCCAGATCCAGGTCCAGGCCGAGGTCCAGGTCATCCACTGATGCTGATAGCCTCGTCATCAGTTCAGATCTGAAACAACGATAAATTTTTCTGGTTAATTATCTGAATGAGAAGAATATAATTAGCTCGTAACATCTATAAATATATATGTATATGTACATATATCTATCAACATCAGCGGAACTTTTGAATTGAATATAAATTTGAGATTCATTAATCTCTAAAAGCAGATGGCTCTCACGGGGGACGAAGAAAATACTCGAGCAGTTATTCGTCTACTCTAGCTTTGCCAACAAATTTGTATTCCCACTTGGGGTGGAATTCGTGTCAGAGAGCGATTAATTTTACCGGCGGCATTTTGGCAAGCATCCAAACTTTTACTACACACATCGGATCGCAGTAGACGCTCTTTACTCTCTATCTATCTGTGCACAGTCTCTTCTTTTCTCTTTTCTTCTCTTTTCTACTCTTCCCTATATTACCATCCACGTTTCCTTCAAGCTCATGCTCCGACTTAATACATGAATTACTTTTTAAATAAAAAATGTGAGCAAGAAGCAGCTAAAAGAGTTTATTGAAAGGCTTATTTAACTCGGCACTTAAAACGTCTTTTAAATAAATTATAAAACTTATTATTTGTTAATCTCAAAACTAATTAATCAATTAAATTTATGCGATAACTTTCTTTTTTATCATGTTGGAAGCTTATTAAAATAATCATCAACTTGCCGAGCAAGTGTTTTTATTTTAAATAGCTATCTTACAGATGTCAATGTCAGAGATAACATTAAATAAAATAATTACTTCCTCTACTGAAAGTTTTAAGTCAAAAAATAAAATAAAACTCGGAATCTCCATACAATATCGCGGATGGCTTTGCATGTAACGTTCTAACAGTTTAAAATATATATATGTATATTTATTTAAACTACGCATTGTACCGCGACATAAAGTGTGGCGTCTGCAGCTCATAAACAATAGCCAGTCAATGGGCACTTGAGAATAATGTTGTTGTTGTTCGCGATTTACAATTGCTGTGCAGTCGAAATGCGCTATCCGAGAATTAATATGCAGTAAAAATCTCTACTGGCATATGTATGAATATATATGTAGTACACACGCTTACACATGAGCCACCAGATGCATTCTGCGTGAGTGTGTGAGTCTATAATGATACGTTACATTAATCAGCGGTACGGTAAAAACAAGTCAAGAACAAGTAGATATATAATATAACTGTTTTAAAAGCCAGTAATACATCAAACAGTCGACTGGAATTAATAAATGTTTTAATGGAACAAGTCTTTGGCAGTAGGGTTTAGTTGTTTAATATTATTTTTAAATGATCTATCAAAAACCCATTTGCATTATCTATTCATGTTTGTAAATTAAAAATAAGATGAGTTGAGTCGTTGGAAGAAGAAGAAGAAGAAGAAGAAGAGGAGGCTGGATAAGAAGGACAAAAGTCAAGTTAAGAACTGAACGACTGGTTGTGGTGACATGATAAAAGAAAATGGTATTAAAGCATTTAAAATGTCATTTAAACCACTGGTTGACTGAAATAACTGAGTAAAAAAATTAACAGACCGAGAGAAAAATAGTTTTAGTTTTATTTAAACTTGGGGACCAACACTGAGCTGGATAGAAATATGGTATTTATTTAGAGGGCTGGCATGTGATGAAAATGGTGAATGTGGATGCGGAGACGAGAGGGGAAATAAAAAGAGTAAGGTTAGTTTTTTCTTTCATCCCGGTTTTTTCATTATTGTTATTATTATTTTCTTTTTTTTCATACTCGTAATAAAACTCGGGTCGTATACGCCATATGCCTGCAAGCTGGAGATGTCCCTCATGTACTCTTGTGTTCCGTGATATCCCCTATGTTTCAGTCTCTTTTTATATGCACTGGTGTCTCGTCGGTGGGCGAATGAGAGAGTGTGTCGTTGAACAACTATATACATTTATTTATGAGTATGTGTATATATTTTGGTGTATGTGTGTATGCAACATTACAGACACGGCAGTACGACCCGACCCCAAAAGTCACGAAGCGGCAGATGCTCCTGTGGCCGTGTTCGCTCATCCGTTGCACGCTCGTTCGCTTATTCCGAGTCTTAGGATAGGATAGGATATAATGTGTTGCGCCCTCGTGTTATATATGAAGCTTAAACGTGTGTTCGTGTCATACGGACTATGCATAATCGACCGAATTTAAAATCACAGCCCTCTTTTCGGGCGATTTCAAACCGATTAACAGGGACGATCGCTTTTCTATTCATAACATTGCCATTATATTCACTGCGTCAGCACAAGTCATAGCTTTCAATGCTGTCATTATAATAATAGCTTTTAAGATACAAATGCAAATGGTTAATTAATTGGACTGAGATATTAAAGTCGAGTAAAGTTTTAGTCCAACTTGAAACTCGATAGTTTGTTAACAAAATCCACGGCAACTCGTTCTCACAGCCGTTCCCACCTGGCGTGCAGGAGCCATCGCTTACGAGAAATCAATTTCTTTATCTTTCTCTCGTGAAATAAATTCTGTTATACACATACACATACCCACACACATGGACATGAGCTAGTGATTTATATCTCTTAATCAAAACAGCCAGCTGATGATACGTGAGAAATACCATAGACTTATTGCTTTTGAATTATTGTAGCTGCCGTACTGTTAAACGAACGAACGAACGAATGAACAAACCAACCAATGGAACATTAATATACAGCTGAGACGAATTGAAATGGTATAATCGGAAAATCAATTTTCTCTTGGTTGCCGCAACGCTCGAGCACACAAACTAAAAAGTCTAGCTCACGTTCTATATATATACAAACCAACTGAATCATGTACTTATATTTAACTTTAAATTACCTGGGAACAAAGGACTCGGGGCATGGATTATACTTTAAATAATGTCAACTTGATATATATTTCGAGCGCACCTGTCTCGTCGAGGATCGAGAACTCGTGTGTCGATAAGAGGTAAAGTGAGGTTGTGTCCGTTGAATAATTTAACAAACGTGGAAACCGGAGTACGGCGAAAGGCCGTTTCCTTTCTAAACGAATGCCCGGGGTCTACAATAACAACAACATCAACATCAGCAGTAGCAGCAATAACAACAACGGCAATGATAATAACAAACTAAACAAAACTACTGCTGACATTGTCATGGGTCTCAACGACTCAACCAACAATTGACGTCCGTTATGTTACTACCTGTACCGTTGTTACTTGCACGAGCATTTGCTACTCCGTGTAGTGTCGGTGCAGCTTTGACTGCCGCTACCAAAACATCCTCACCGCCTTCTTCCTTTGCTACTATTCAACTTTTATGTCCATCTCAACTCCCTCAAAAAAATAACTAATGAGTTTTATTTATAACGCGGTACAAAATATCCACAAGCAGCAGAATCAATGGACTGTGACCGGTAGCGGCTCGCGATGCAGCTGCTGCTGCTACTCATCGCTGCGGACAAGATTAAATAATCCTGTCGGATGTTAGTCTACGAGTTTTATTTAAATCGGGATAAAAGATAAAATACCTTAATCTTCAACTCGTTGTTGAAGATTTAGTTTTCTTTTTTTATTACGAGAATAAAGTTTTTATTTGCATAAATTACAATAACAAATGTATTAATGGGCAATTTAAAGTAAAGGTATTAAGTGGGTATAGGTGTTGCTGAGCTTAATTTTACTAAAATATTGAAATTAATGTAAAGTGGCACAAGTCGAGCAGCGAGGCATGCGTAAATAATTAGCGGGGAAATTGCTGAGATGAGTATTATATATATAAATATATATATATTGTATGTGGTGTGTCGTTATATGTATAAATATGAAACAGAGAGAATATTCATTATCAGTGAACAGTGTACAGGAAATGACATTAAATTAGCCACGAGTGGGCTCTGAGCTTGATCTCCCTGACACCAGGGGCCAAGGGTCACCATGTAAACGAGCATCTCTGTTCGGTTATTACGTTACGTAAGTTATTTTGTGTAGACACATGAGATATTACATGTATATGTATATATTCTATAATAAAAACGAGAAGAAGTATGTGAAGCTTTTCCTAAAACCTGATTGGCTAAAAACGAATAAAAATTTACACGACACATGACCTCTAGCTTTCTATTATTTTACATTGGAAGAGCCTCGAAATTAATGTGGGATGAGAAAAAGAAACTAAAAATATGCACATGTAGAAAATTTTAAAAACTATAGGTGCAATTTTTTAAAATAATTTTTTTTTTGTAATTTATCGTTTTAGAAAAAACTAAAAATTTGTAGAAGTCAGCTAACTTCGATATCATGATCAATAGGCAGAATGGAAAAAAAATTAATCGATCGCAGAGATGCCCAGACACTTTCCAGGCAAATATTTCTGTGAATGTTCTGGGATCCAAAAAAGTTTTTCCTTCACTTTTTCCAATGGAAAAGCCTCGAAAATAATGTGGGAAAAAAATATAATTAATCGATTGACACAGAGATGCCCAGACACATGTTTATAAGAAGGATCTAGGATTAAAAAATTTTTTTTCTCCAATATTCTATAATAGAAAGGAGATGAAATGAATATGGTCTCATTTCCGAACACCTGATCAACTAAGGACAGCATAAAAAGACACACAATTTACACAACAATCCACATTAAAATGAATATATGAAAAGCGACATGGGCGCGAAACATGAATTGTAGTAAATATGTATATATTACATGTGACATGTTACATGAGAAGCTTTGGATAGCAAAGAGGAGGGTGTCGGTGGGACTGAGCGGAAAAACAGGTCGGCTTGACTCGCCATATGACGGCTGTCCATTATCTTTATTGCAGTCGTCGTCGGTTGTCGTCGTCGTAAATGCTCTTTGCCTTTACATTAATATAATACATACACACGTTTTGATAGCCAATAAGCTTAATGTAAAAAACCGATTTTGTTATCTTACTTACTATATTTTATTATTTACACAAACGTTATGTCCTTCACCCATTACACGCTTTTAAATATCCATAACTACTATTACGTATTTTTTCAAATATTTTCCATTATTATGTATTTTGTGTCTATTTAACCTACGGTATTTACTTCATAAATATTTTCGATTCATTTATTATTATATATCTGGTTTTTTTAAATTTAACAACTGAGTAAACTTTTTA
The DNA here is from genome assembly GCA_964016945.1 of Microplitis deprimator. Lineage (NCBI taxonomy): Eukaryota > Metazoa > Arthropoda > Insecta > Hymenoptera > Braconidae > Microplitis > Microplitis deprimator. Next base: position 14,622,215 of record OZ024715.1, on the reverse strand, counting down.
TTGTCGATAAACAAAATAATAAAAAATTATCATTATTACTATTATTATTATTTTGCTGAAATTGCACAATAGCGAAATTCAAGTTTCAATGAATAGTAGCAAATATGGCTCACATAAATGCACCAGAGAATATTATTCAACGGTGGCCGAATGAAAATGTACTTTCTGTTAAACTAAATCCGCTTTAATCAAATCTACATATATATATATTCTCGGTATACAATTTCATGAGTAATAATTTAAAACTTTAACATTAACGAAATATAAGACCATAATAAAAAATATAAATTACTCATAAAATTATTCTCACTGAAAAAAAATATATATATAAATATATGAATATAAATAGTTTTTTTATGACTCAATATGTACACAGAAAAAAAAATCTTGACTAAAAGTAAATATTTTTCATTCAAAAAATTTTTTTTGAAAACCTCAATTTCCTCTAATCAAGAAAAATTTTCTTGGCTTAAGAAAATCTTGACGGTTTCCAAAAACGTTCGTTTTCAAAAACATTTTCTTAACTCACGATAACTTTTTTTCTGTGCCTCGGAAAATTACTCCCTTGAAATGCTATGGTGTCAAAAAAACCGGACCAAATTGACCACCTGACGGAAATCGATCTAAACATCTTGGAAAAATTACTACACAGAAAAAAAGGATTTCTTGGCGCAAAAAATTTTTTCTTGTTCTAAGAAAATTTTTACTTGACCCAAGAAATTTTTTGTATTATAAAATGAAAACAAAAATTTTCTTGGGGTGAGAGAAAATTTTCTTGGAACAAAAAAAAAAATTTTTTAGGCGAGAAAAAAATTCTTAAGCCAAGAAAATTTTTTTTTCTTCAATTCGTAATACAAAATATTTCTTGCGCCAAGAAATTCTTTTTTTCTGTGTAGACCACCGTAAAATTGACAATTACATCACAAATTACTGTAACAATTGCAAATTTTACAATGGTCATAATAATTTTCGCGTTAATTTCGATTCCCGTCAGATGGCCAACATGTTCCAGCTTTACTACACCATAGAATTTCAAACGAGAATAATTTCTTTATGCAGTGCAATTAATTGTGTAAACAATGGAAAAAAAAAGTTTCATCTAAAGATCTGAGTGCGTATCTGCGTTGTTAGTTCGCGAGTTTTTGTTACGTGCAAGTAAAGACCCATAGGCGAAGAAGGAAACGGTAACGAGAAACCCAACGTACGCCTGCCGGAAGTACTTGTCAAGCACTTAAGCAGAGCTGATATGAGGGGGATGACGCGTTGCGATGAGTATTATTTCAACGTGTATTATAATAACTTAACTAGGCTCGTGCTCAAGTTCATATACAGGCAGACATTTAATACAGACATAGACATAGACAGAGACAGAGACAAAGACAGACACTGAGGCGTAGACGCAGACATACCCACAGACAGTAGACAGCAATATTTATTTTTACAATAAACTTTATACAACATATATCTGTATCTATAACCGTGATAGGTATATACGCAATAGTGTTGATTGTAATGAATTATAGTTCCTTTAGCGACCACGTGAATAAACTGTTCGTTTTAATTATGACGATTTAATATACCAACATATATCAAAGCAACTTGTGTATACATTCATTTGAATACACACAATTAATTAATATTAATAATCTATAATTATTAATTCAAAATATGTATAATATAATATTATATACATACATATCGCGATAATATTGATGACATACATCGAATAATATTTACTTGGTAATAAAAATTAAGAAAATATGTGCGCGAGTATGTAAACATGTATATGTATAAGGGAGGGGGCAAAATGGGGCACTTGAGGAACTGTTTTCGAGGACTCAAATACTCTAAATCTGTTTTTTTTAATGACATTCAAAGTAAATAGAAAAAATTTTCAGTTTCCGTCAAAAAAAAAAAAATTCCGTTTAGAAGAAAAAAAAATTTTAATAGTTTTTATCATAAAACAAGTCATTAAAATTTTCCCACCAATGGGCAATTGGAAAAAATTTTTTTATACAATTTTAGGGTACCCCGTGTTGCCCCCCCCCCCTATATGAAAGTTACATATAAACATATATTATAAATAAACAATTCAATAGGTACGAAAGCAAGTGTACGTGGGTTTGGGTTTAAGATGTATATGTATATGTATGCATATATATACATATATATGAAGGCATAACGTGGTAGTCGGTTAGTGCCTGTACCGTGGAATAAAGCATAAATATTTATATGTAGTGAGAGACGTGCAGTGCATAAGCGCACGCGTTTGCCGTGTACAGAATACTTTGGCTTTGGCATCATATCACTACTACATAAGCTCTGGGATATAACACACAGCAACACACATCAGAAGACTCGACAAGAGCAGACTTTAGCTATCCGCGATTGCTATGTCGAGCTTTTCTGCCCGCGAGTACTGCAGCTCTGCCCCATCACCTCGACCTGCTCGCGTTCCACGGCAAGTCTCCCGAGACTACTCGTTCCATACAAGTCTTGGAACGCGCCAGCAGACATACACACTATCAACTATGTGCTGATATTTTATATATATATTTATACTGTTACCATATACTGTTGCCAGCAACACACACATGGACTATATCAAGAATATAATAGACTGCGCGAATTTGTTTGCAATTTTAACCGTGAGAACACCAATACACTTATCACTTATTACATACATACATGGACAACATATGTAGAAATGGACGTGTATTGTATAATACTAATTTATCACACCGGTGATTTATGTATATATATATATATATATATTTTTTTTTTAAATATTCCATATTCATTTAAATGATAAATTTTGTTTTATTTCGGCATGACAAATGGTTTTTAATGTACAGAGCCAGTGATTCTCATTCAACGGAGGGTAAACGTGTTGGAAATAACAACTCCCAAGGCACCGGAGATTCTTCTTAAGCAGAATTGTCTGTTGTGTATATATCGTATCGTATCGTCTTGTCTTTTCTAGTTTCATACGAGGACGTAATTCACTCACGGGAGCAGTTTATCTCTCGTATCGCTTCTGGTCGTTATCTTGAGCCAGATCTTCTCGTCACTTAGTCTATCAGTCGAAAGCCTCTAACACCACCAGTGTGCAGGCAAACTCATCCACCTTTTTTTACCTCCCCTTTCTCTCGCTTCCCTCGAACATGAACACAGACACATACATTGATACCCACATGAACACACACAGAGTCGCTTGAGCCTCGAGGTTCTCCATTAAACATTCTCCCGAGGTTCTCAATACGATGACTCATCATACAGCAGAAACTTGGATTTAAAATTACTAAAAAATTATGAAACTATGAGTTTTTAATTACGAGAGATTCAAACTCCAGATCATGATAATAAGTAATGGGAAAAAAAATTTTGAGAGATTTTGATGGAGGATTTTGACGGGAGATGAGAATCACTGGCCGGTTACTCGACTGCACCTCAGGCCGCGAGAATACGCTCCGATATAATTAGCGTGTTTAACTCTGATTTATAATGACGGTGGAAACGCCTACCGGTAACCCAACATGTTGGCTCTATAGAATAATCTTCTCTCCCTTTACACCATATTCTGTACTTACATTTCTGCCCGCACGTATGTCACATGGACGACTAGACGGGTTTCAACGCTTCGTAATTGTCACTTGCACTGGCAACATACAACCTATAGACTGCTCTCCTCACTTTGATAACAAGTAAATAAATTTGAATCAACTACACACTAAAAAATATAAACTCAACAGAACAGTTTTTTTCTTAACGTTTGTTTTTTTTTATTTATCTTGACAAGATTATCGAGGGCGACATCGCGATAATTGCCCGGTGAATTATGGCCACGAGGTGTATTTTATTTTTTGTTCCTCGGAAATATTTCTGAGATACTCCTGATGCTTGTAAGACAACCCGAAGACTAACACAAGACTCTGAATGTTGAGTATTCTATGGCCTATACTTGAAACTCTGAACCTAAACTCTGGGCCTAAACTATACTAGTCAAAGATTATTCTCATATCCGTATAATCAAAAAGGGACTTAACCTGCGCACCTTTTCTGTCAGGTATACTCTTTGCCAGGGATCAACTCCCCCAAGTATCCAAAAAGGTTCTTCTTCTTCTTCTTATTATTATTATTAATATTATTATTATTATTATTATTATTGTTGTTATTCCTTTCTTTCGTTTCCATTCCAAATTATTCCAAGGTCTTGCCTAAAATCTTTAAACAGCCGGGCCATGCCTCCGAGTATAATTCCAGACTAGTGAAAAATAAATTTCGAGACAATAGAAATTTTATACAGAGACATTTTTATTTAACAGCCCGGCTATTAAAGGTTTAATTTTTTTCTTTTATCCAAAAAATTACGGTACACGAAATATAATTCTATAAGTCTACAATAAATAATATAATATTACACGGACTATTTGTCTTTTTACTTTGTTTAGCCTCTATAGCTTCGCGACATTATGCTCAAAAAATAATTTACCGACTCGACAAAACCTGAGTTTCGAATTAATATTTTCTAAAAGTTGACTGCTGCTATAAATGCTTGATAAATATTTTATAAATTTCAACAATTGATGACGGTGTGCTGTAAATATGGCGAATTTAAATACCACTTGTACATACACTACATACTTTTGGGCCTTTCACACATTTCGGAGCAATCGAAATTCCCCAGCTGATTCGGTAATTCATAAAACTATGGACATATAATCCGATATACCTTTTTCTTTACTGTAAAAAATTTTAAGTGAATGCGGATTAAATCCAGAGTAAATTCAGACTGTGTATTTATTTAATCCTCCTAGAGTAAAATTCACTTCGAAGGGGAGTTTATTTTAATATTTAAAATCCGGTTTAGAATAAAATTTACTCCGAAGGAAAGTTTATTTTAATTTTCAAAGTCCGGTTTCGAATCAAATTTACTCCGAAGGGAATTTTATTTTAATTTTGAAACTCTGGTTTCGAATAAAATTTACTCCGAAGGGATGTTTATTTTAATTTTCAAAGTCCGGTTTCGAATCAAATTTACTCCGAAGGGAATTTTATTTTAATTTTGAAACTCTGGTTTAGAATAAAATTTACTCCGAAGGGATGTTTATTTTAATTTTCAAAGTCCGGTTTCGAATCAAATTTACTCCAAAGGGAATTTTATTTTAATTTTGAAACTCTGGTTTCGAATAAAATTTACTCCAAAGGGAAGTTTATTTTAATATTTAAAATCCGGTTTAGAATAAAATTTACTCCGAAGGGAATTTCATTTAAATATTGAAACTACAGATTGGAATGAAATTTACTCCGAAGGGGGTTTTATTTTAATATTAAAATTCCGAATCGGAGTAAATGCGGATTTAAATTAAATCCAGTTCACTCCGTTATAAAAAAACTCCCATTTACTCCATATGCAAAGTTTTGTTTTTACTCCGAAACTCAGCGACGGAGTGAATTTGGATTTAAATAAAATCCATAATCTCCGAATGAACTCCCGCATTTTTTACAGTATTCGAATATTTATTTATATTCATATAATAGCCGCCTTAAAATTTTTAAAAAGTCATAAAAATACTTTCCATTTAAAAACTTTCTTTTAATTAACAAAAAATTGTTTTTAAACTTTTTCATTCAATTTAAATCTCACGTCTGATATTCACAGTATATCCATATATATACCCGTATACATAAATGGATTTAAAGTGGAGGGGGTAACGTAAACGTCGATATCTCCAGTTATAGTCTCGGATCGTCACGAGGACCAAATAATAGATTAGCTTCGATTGTATTAGATTACGACGACATTCCTAATTAACTGTTGCCGATATCTCCCTTTAATTAGACAGATATATACACGATGTTATAAATTATATATATGTATACATATACATATATATAAATATCAAGCATGAGAAATTGCAATTGCAGATACAATGTAACAACATTGCGACAATAAATGAGTTAATATCGACAACACAAATGCGGTTATGTCATCCGTTGACGTTTGTCCGCAAATTGAAATAATAATTGTCGGTATACATGTACATATATATATCTATATATGTATATATGATAACTAACAACGCATAAGTTTTAATTCCCTGATAAATAATCTCCAGTGAACTTGTTTTTCACTAAATATATATATCTCTCTCTCTATATATATCTGTATATTTATATATAGTACATTGAAAATTTATAATTATAGGAATAATAAATAATATATAATGATAATCACAGAGCGTTATCTTTTAACTGATACAGCTTGTTATGATAATAAAATAAAAAATAAAAAGATTTTTATGTCCGCGTTACTGGATTTAAAAAAAAATAAATTTAACAGATATATATTTGTACGCGTGTGTGAGTTTGTGTGCATGTGTGTTGTATGTGTACTTTAAATAGCTGGTTTTATCAAAACAACTTTACTTGGACTTTAAAATTCATGTTAATTATTCAATTAACTCAATATCTTTATTTATTATTACTCCCGATAGCCATATTACGGAATTAATTGGTCTTAGTATTATTTATTCGTTATTTAATTATTGAGCGGTAGAAAAATAAAAAAAAAATAATAATAAATAAATGGTAAGTAAAGAAATCATTACAAGGACATGACAAATCGAGGACGCTGTTGATTAATGACTAGAACAATGTATATATTTACGAATGTATGTAAATGTGGATGTGTGTGTGGATTTATATTTTTTCTTGAGAAATAGTTAAACTACTAGGCTAGTTAAAAACACGAAAACAATAGCGATTAGATCTTAATGTTTGCAGTGTGCTATTGAAGTCTAAGTAGTCGTTAATTTATTTGATAAGACAGACAATACTACACGATTTTAAGTAAGATTGAATTTAACGATTAAAAGTCTCAATGACCGGAAGTAAGGGGTTTCATTTGCGTTAAGCAGAGCAATAAAAAGAGGAATAAAGTAAAAAGAAAGAGATAAAATTTAGTGGTGAAGAGAAAAGACGAGGAGAGACGACGTTATATTACGAGGAAAATGCTTTTAAGAATCAACAGTAGAGTATAAAAGTGAGGATGACGTCAACGCTCTTTGCCGTTTAGTACAGAGGAAACTTTCTAACTTCCGACAACGGTAATTCAATGGTTACAAGTTTTAGATAGTGGGAGTTGAGTTGCGATAGGAAAAGTTTAACTAGAAGGTGAAAACCTTTTCAAGTGCATTTTTAAAAAAAAACTCAGCAGTTAAATTTATTTTTAATAACAAGGTAAATACAGGTTTCATTTTTTTTTTACTTTAAAAAATTTTGTGGATTTAGAGGCTTACATTTTTTTTTCTCAATAGTTTATTTGACTACGGATTGACTAATAAAAAAATAAATAAAGAAAAATGATTTAAAAGTTTGAAAATTCTTTACTTAAGTCTTTTTCTTTTTTTTTTTTTTTTTTATTTCTATACTGTCGACTGATTTGAAAATAAAAATTTCGAATTATGTAATTTCATTTTCTTAATCAGCTTTAATAAAATAATCGATAAAAAATATTTTTATAGTTCAGAAAAATGTAATTCCACTTCTCTGCACTTACCAGTAATGATAATAACGATTATTTATTATTATTATTATCATTACTATGGCAATAGAGATAATGTAGAAAGTCATGAGTGTATAAAAATAATAAATTTATTAGATGAAAAAGGAATTTTAAGTACATCATTGTATAGATTGTTGCGAGTGACTGTACACGCACGTGCTGAGATATAATCACGTGGAGGGGCTATCGTTACGTGTAAGATGGATCGAGCTCTAATACACTCTGCGAGGAGAGAGAAAAAAAAACGACGAGTTAAATAAAATGGAGAGAGAAACCGGAAGATTTATTAGAAAAATTAATGGATAAAAGTACCGACACTCAAGCAGCTGAAGGGAAAATTTAATTTGTTATTGTGAGCAGGTAAATAAAATGATTAAAGTCCAATTAGGAAATTAATAAAGTTAATTAGCATTAATACCGGAGTGGGTTTTAATGTGATTTAGATAAATGGTTGTCTACAAGGATGAAAATGTATGTCGAGTTTCAACGGCACACATTTTTAAATTTAAATGGACTAATGGGCGTGGATGAGTTAATGAGTGGAGTAAAAAGTAATCTTTTAAATTAAGAAACCCTTTTATTTGGTATCCAAAAGAACCCTCTACTCGATGATCGTGTGAAGCAAACGAACCCCCTCGAGGCCTAGTCTTAGTCATGCACGTGCATCAATAATAAAAAATTCACTGTTCGGTACAATGAATTCGCACACGCAGAAAGATTCATAATTGATTCCATTCATCTGGGCTTTGACGTTCCGACGAGTTTCATTAGCAGTTAACACTTAACTACATATCCAACCATAGCTAAAAGAATATGAGATAAAAAATGGACCTAAAGATCGGAAAATAAAAAAAATTTATGATTCGACTGTTTGGGGTAGAGGCGGCTTAAGATTTTCGGCTGATATACCAGCATCTGTATGCGAAACATTTCAGAAATCTAGTCATCCACTAGATTTTTTACTCCAATTTTTAAGTCTGCGGTTTCTGTGCCATCACCAAAGCGAGTTCTTATAGAACTCAACGAAACTTTTTTTCAAATAAGAAGTTTTTTTTCGAAATTCCATCTTCAGATCTACTTTCCGAAAAAAATTCGATATTAAAATCTATGAAATTTTTTTAAAAAATCGGATTTTTCTCAAAAACTAAACAAGACATCGAAAAATTTTATTCTTTAAAAAAAGTTTTATTTCGTAGTTCTAAAAAAATTGAGGTAATTCGGCAGCGCTACGGAAACCGTAGAACCCCCAATTTTTATTTCTCTGCGCGAAAAACTCCGATCTTCAGGAACACGATGCAAAAATAAATTTTGAAACGAGGCGAAGATTAAAAACATTTACGGTAAATCGATAGGACAATGAAGCAGGTAGAATAATAAAATAATCGGCGGTATAATTTAGCCGTGGATTCGGGTGGTAAGTAAAGATACGGTCTGAAAGCCGTTACGTGGTTAATAACGCTCGAGTCCACCGCGACGACCGAGGGTTCCAAGCACTTTGGAGTACATATGTATGTATATATGTATATATGTATGAATGTATATATATGTACACATGTACATATGGAGTTTGTGTGCGTGAGTCTGGTGGCGATAGGCGCAGGAGCGGCTTGCCCGTCGAGGCATCGATCGGAGGACGGAGCCAACAAGCTACCAAGCATGACAAAGACAGAAATAATATGATGTTGCTGTTCTCTACCTCTATAGTTATATCTGTAATAATAATAACAATAATAATAATAGTATTACAAGTAGTATTACTACTACAATGATACTCGTAGCCGATAAAACACGATCGACGTTCTTAGCTAATGCGCCTATCGCGAGGCCGCACTTAACGCCAAATTGCTATAATACTTTGGCGCAGTCTGGTGGCAATACGCCTCTACTCTCTCACCTTCTGCCTCCGTTACTATACTACTCCATACTCTTCTCTTACTATTCTCTCATACGTCTCCATCTTCGTCACTTAGACCTCCGTCTCTGTTTCAGTATTCTGTATGTATCCTAACTCTGTAGGCGCACTGACGTATCCTTTGTCCCACGCCGTAATCCAATTTCACGGACTGGCACAACCTCCACCGGGTAGACCCAAGAGGGGGTACTTTGAACACCACGAGTGAAAAGAACACACGGTCTATGTGCGCCAAAGAGAGATGGATTTATTAATAAATATATACCTATACATCCATACATATTGAGAGCCAGAGACAGAGCCGAAGAGGGAGAGACAGAGAGAAAAAGTGGAGAATGATCGAGTACAGTTTGTATCTCGACTTTGACTACTGCATCAAAACGTCAACGGTTTTTTTTTCTTTTTTTTACTCTGCTCCAATAAATTAAATAAAATATTTTTTTTTTGCTGGGTAAATAATTCTGTAAATATATTAAAGTTTAAAGATACAAATATGTATATTATAAAAATAATTTATGAACTTATGAATACTGACGGATGTTGAAAACTAAAAGATATGTCTCGGATACTCACACACTGTAATCCACACACGCATGTCAACACACACTAGCAAGCATGGCTGCATGGCGAGTAACTGCACAGAAATGTCGACACTGAATAAGAATATGTATATATATGTATGTATATATATATATTTATACAATTATAGATAGATATATATATTCACTTAAGTTAACTCAACGTTACACACACAATCACCACACATACATTAGGTGCACTGTAATAAGAGTATCACAAAAATCCAATGAGCTTTGGAGAAGTTGCTGGTGGGTTTTATGCCCGCGAAAATCAAATTGTTTATTTAGTATAACTTATTTAAAAAGGTTTTATTTGTTATTTTCTGGGGAATCAGACAAAACTCGCGTCGCCGGTTCGAGCGCTTGGCGCTTACTGAGGCATCGCGCTCCCCCTCTCGCCCCGCCACCGGGCTGCCGTCGTTGTGGAACGACCCTCAGTGGCGTAGACCCAAGGGGACTTCAAAATTCCTTACATGAGTAATTTTTGAAAATATATTTTCGTTGGTTTCTTTTTTGGGCTTTTTATTCGCGGATTTGTTTTTTTTTTAATTATGAGGTTCATTCGGTCGGTTTGATATTTTAAAAAAAGTTTTTATTGCAAGTACCTGAAGTAATGGATAAAATTAATTTGATTGCAGTTGAGTGGAAGCGTCCCATTGACGCCGACTCGCCGGGACTTGGAATTATTTTCATCGATTGTTTTCTCAACTGCTGAACCAGCGTTTCAATTAAAATTTAACTTTTCTTATGATAAAGTAATGACTTGTCAAATCAATTATCTTTATTTTATATTGTAACAATACTTTGTTTATGTATATATACATATATATATTTATAAACGCGAATAAAAATGTTTTTTTTTCGGAGCACGTTGCAAAAGAAATACAATTTTTTTTTTTATTTGTATTTTTGTAGATAATTTCACTTGACTTTTATTTAACGAATCTACCATAACTTCAATTTTTAAAAAATTATTTTTTTTGGTAAAATGGAGTACAAAAAAAAATTGTGTTTTAATTTCTGAGTGACCCATTTTATCCCAAAATTTTTTTTTGCTCTAAAATAAGTAAAAGAATTCAAAATAAAAATTTTTTTTGAATTTTTTATAAACTTCTGTACATGCCCATAGTGCCCCAGCCTTCCCTGTACAAAGAGTAAAATAAAGTACTCCAAAAATTTGTGTATTAATTTCTAAATAACCCATTTTACCCCAATAATGTTGTTTTGCTCCAAAATTTACAATAAACTCAAAAGAAGTAAAAAAAATTCAAAATTCAAAATTTGGTCGCATTTTTTACAAAATTCTGTACATGCCCATAATGTCCCACTTTTCCCTGTACAACAACAAAATAAAGTACTCCAAAAATTTGTATATTAATTTTTAAATGACCCATTTTACCCCGAAATTCTTTTTGCTCCAAATTTTCAATAAACTCAAAATAACTAAAATTTTTTTTTGCATTTTTTTTTGGAAAATTCTGTACATGCCCATAATGCCCCACCTTCCCCAGTACAAAAATTCAAATGAAGTACTACGAAAAAAAACTAAGATTTTGTTTAAATTTTTTAACGACCCATCTTACCCCAAAAAAAACTCCAAAGAAGTAAAAAAATTTCGACTAAATTTTTTTTTTTCAATTTTTATAAAATTTTGTAGCTGCCCATAGTACCCCGCCTTTCCCTGTACATACCTTAAGTAGTACATACTTGAGTAAATATTAAATAATTATTTATTTATCGATAAAATTATAAATAAATAACAAAGTTGGCGTATGTAAATAGCGACGTTAACTGACGCGTGCTTTTATAAACTCGGAATAATTTATGACAATACCAACACGCCAGTACGTAGCATTAGACCTATTATTACAAACAAAAGTCTATAGACTTGATTTGCATTACGTACTTAAACTTAATACTCAGTAACGATCACAGTCTCAATCTCTATTCCCACCTCTGTCTTTATCTTTGAATGTATACTCGCTATGCCACACACTCACACACACTCACACACACATGCTTATCTACATATTAGTTGTACTGTGAGTTGTGTATAAAATAATTCACACATTTATAAATCAATTGATAAACCCAGTAAATATTAACTCAAGCTCAAGCCATCAGAGACTGAGCTCTGTCTTATAACGAATTGATTGTCTTGTTATTTCTGTCCATGTATGTGTGAATATTGAGTGTAATTGGATATAAAAATAAATATAAAGATAAAAATGAAATGCAGAATAAAAAAAAAAAAAATGATGTGATATGAATAATAATTGGTAATGAGAAATGATATTTATATAAAAGTAAGGAGGCAGAGATCGAGTCTTGGGTTTCCGATACTAATTGCGTGACCTTAAATGAAGCATCTTGTATTGCCACGACAACGACAACGAGGCCGAGCGTTGCGTGAAGTAGCATCCGCTGCAGCTAGTTGACACGCAGGCTGAATGCTCGTGCGACACGTGATCCAGACATTAGGCGTAACAAACGTCAAGTGCCGTGCCAATTTGAATAACGAAAAACTTAATTGAGTTGTAAGCTTTAACGGTCTTACACTAGTACTTTTTTTTTAACTAATAACTAATTACTAGTTTTTGAATCGGCTTAATAATGTGACGCTGCAGCGATTGAATGAAAACCCGAGACTGTAAACAAAAATGAGCCATCGGTTGTCAGTAAATTTTTAGAATCGGAGAATGAAAAGCAGATTGATGGAAAAAAACATGATCCTGACGTTAGAAGACAATTAAAAGTTTTTGGATTTTTTTTAACAAATAAATTACAAAAACTAAAATATGCACTTGTAGAAAATTTTAAAAACTACAGGTGCAATTTTTTGAAAATTTTTTTTTATAATTTTTCGATGGTAAAAAAAAATTCAAAAATTATTAGACGTCGGCAGACTTCAGTATCATAAAAAAATCAGAGTATTAATAAATAAATAATTTAAAAAATCCCATGTCGGTTAAACTTTAGTTTGAAAATCTTCAAAAATTTTTTTTACGGTAATCGATTGGATTTCGGAAAATTCAACTTCACGGCTATGAAAAGTGTGAAATTTTTTTTTTTTTTTTTTTTTACACATTACTAGAGTAACCTGGGGTGTTTATAATTATAGATATTCATTTGTAGAATTCCTATATATAAAAAATAAATTTAATAATTTGAATGATAAAAATAATTTCCAGTATTGATGTTTTAAAATATTTAAAAAAAAATTTAATTTAATTTCTGATCACTGAATTTTTTCAGAAATTATTCTCCGGATTATCAGTAATGAAATTAAATTTATAAATTTTTAAATTATTATTCTGAATTTTGGTAAATTAGGTCACGAATTACCAAAGAGAAGTTATAAAAAAACAATTAAAGTAGAATAATATGATAATTTTTTTTTCCTGATGACATTTCGTGCCTCTTATTTTCAGGGAACTGAAGGGTCAATAAATAAACAATAAAATGTAATGATAAAGTGTCGACATCGTATTTTCTGTCGGTTGTTATTTAACCCGCGGGATCCTGCTCGTAAAGAATAAAAAAATATTGCGGGACTATAAACCGCAGACTCTAGAGTACTGATAATACTTATAAGAGTCTTGACTATTTCTTTGGTTCGTACTCCATCTCCATCCTTCTCCGTTACGTCCTTTACCCGTAGTTTAAACGTAAGGATAAATAAGACCAGAGTAGGGGGAACAAGATCAGCTGGTTACGGTAGAAGTGGCCCGAATTTGTTGCAAAAGACTGCTGGTATACGAGAGCACCTGGATGTAAACGAGGGAGAGATCCTTTATAAAGCGATGAAAACAGAGGATAAAATTATATCGACCTTTGTAATATATATAACAACAACAATAATGATAATACATATGTATGAACAATATGATTGATGATAATAACGAATAGACGAGCAATAAATGAAATATAAAATAAAAAACAAGTAATAAAATGGTGCGAATGTGTTATTGTGACGGTAAATTTGTAATTAGGGGACAATTATCACAGATGGGATATTTCCGGTTAATCAAGATGATCAACAGAGCGTAGAATGCCACTAAACGATTACGATGTATCACGCCCGAGTGCTCCCTTCATTGAAAAATTAACTACAAAAATAACTATTCGCCATTATATTGCTTTCATATATTCAGAAATAAGATTTATGTGTTTAGTTTGCGGGCACGAGGCCATAAGAGGTCTAAGTAAAGAGGAAAGATGGTTAGTCGCGGACTTTTATTATATCGCGATACCATACATTCACTCCCTACTCGGTATACTCACGATATCACGACATTACACGCACGCACACACATGAAAACAACCAACTAGTGTGTAGCTGCACGCACCTTTCCGAGCCGACGACTCATCAAACGACCACTCATCGAAACCAAACTATTATCTGATACATTCTCTAGTCTTAATTATACTTTTTGATAATTATTTCATTTTTACTATCGTGTTTTTACTGCAAGACTGATCCGCGGGTTGCTGATGATAAATAATTCAATTAATTGATATAAATATATATATATATAAATAAATAAAATGGAGATTAATATGAGCACTGTTATGATTTATTGTACTGCAAGTGATAAATATAAACAATAATAATAATTATCTTAAGTTGGGAAATATCTTCAGGCTCTATTAAACATTTACTTAAACTTTAGGTAGAGCGGTCATTAATTTTTATCAGTATATTAATTACTAGAGCGCCTAATCCAATTAGCCAGGGGGTAAAGTAACAAAAATTGTATTTTAATTATTATTTTTTTTTTTTAATGTTTGATAATAAGGCCACGGTTAAATAATTTAAAAATAAGCAAATAAATATAAATTGAGTCTGCATTAAAAGTATAAATTCCTGACATAGTTACGGAAAATAATTTATTGTATAAGAATTTTTAATTAAAAAACCAACTGCCGTTTATTTTTTACGGACAATTAATTGTGTCAAGAACAACGGAAATGTTTAGAAAATAGTAAAATAATAAATAAATAAAAAAAATTTGAACTAAATGATTTAGTATGAGTAGATATGTATAGTTTTGTTAAAGTGAAAATATGAAATTTTAAATGGAGAATATGAATGAGTGGATGAAAAAATAATTTTTGATATGGGAAAGTTAGTGAGGACTTGCTGTAACGAAAAAGCTTTTGTGCTCGAGGTGCATTCGCTGAAAAAAAGTAATAATGGATGAAATAAAAAACATTTTGAGCGCTTTGACTACGTGAGAATTTTCCTGGGTAGAGAGAAAAAGAAAACGATTGACGGAAAAAAGGAGAGAAAGAGAAAGAGACAAGTTACGAGTGGCATTGCCAGGCAGCTGCAACATTGCCTCGAAAAAATCCACATACCCAGCCAGCAGCAGTTGGTGCATAGTAAGTGGCTGCAGAGCCAGTGTATTATTTTAAATCTCAACGACAATGCCGATTAGGAGTTACTCATGCAGTTTTCCAGGTTAATACGACACGTCAACGGATCACGGTCTGACGTACAATTGATCTAAGAATAAAATGACAATACGCTTTATTGTTTTTTGTTTTTAGTTGGGTCCTATAGAAATGGGGCATGAAAGTTTATAATAATTATTGAAGTCAATACACAGGAAAAAAAAATTTTTTGGTTCAAGAAAATTTTTACTTGCCTTAGGAATTTTTTTGCATGAATTGAAAACGAACATTTTCTTGAGGTGAGAAAAAATTTCCTTGAGCAGAAAAAAATTTTTTGGAGTGAGAAAAAATTTCTTGTGTGAAAAAACTGAAGGAAATTTTTATGATACTGAAGTTAGCCGTCTAATAAATTTTTGAAATTAAAAAAAATGATAAATTGTAAAAAAAAAAATATTTTAAAAAATTGCACCTACAGTTTTTAAAATTTTCTACAAGTGCATATTTTTGTTTTTTATTAATTGTTAATTGTCTGTTAACTTCGGGATTATAAATTTTCGTCTTCATTTCATAATAAAAAATTTTTCTTGCGCCAAGAAATCCTTCTTTTCTGTGTAGAAAAAAATAAAAGTTTTAATGAAGAAAATTCAATTAAGGGATTTCAAAATATTAATTACGATATCTAATCTGTAAACTGTAAAATTCATTAATATAGATAATACTATATTAATTACTAATTATTATATACGTAAAGTAACCATTAAATTTTTCAAAATTTTCTTTCTATCCACTATTTCTCCAATAAATTATCCGAATTTAAAAACCCAATGCCGTAAAAAAAAAATTTTTAGACTTTTCCTACTGATAAAGTTAATTCGATAATTTGTTAAAATTACAGTGCAAATAGATAGCAATTACTTATTCAACAGTAATTATTCTTTCAATATATAACAATTTCACTATCGACAATTAAATTTAAACCTTAGGATATTTATGACTCAGCAATTTAACTATCTACCAGATAATCTTTTACTCAAGAGAAAGGAATAGAAGAATCACTTGATTTTCGAACGTTTCTAGTTTCCTAAGTGTATGTGGCAATTTGTTGCCCAAATGTTTCTTTTTTTTTTTTTTTTGTTCTTTTTTTCGAGGGGACCGGAGACACTGATGGTTAAAAATGAAAGAAAAGAAGTATAAGGATGCTTAGCCGAAATTGAGGCAAAGTAAAAAATAAAAAAGCATATTATATGTATATATATGTATATAAAAGAGTGTAAAAAGTGTCTTGCGAATTTAGCATGTTGAAAGATAATTGCCAGCGCCCGAGGCTAAACTGGAACGTGGTGGTCGTGGCAAAGAAACGATATAACCGGTTCAAGTGTGCGTAAAACACGCACACAGCATAAATACTTGTAATCTCGCTCTCTCATACCTAAAAGTGATGCCGACAGAAAACCGGCAAGTAATCTCTTCCATCCAATGTACCCGGTACCGGGGTATCCTCGTGGCCTCGCGTTACATATCCTTTGTCCGTGTGGTAATCCTATGGCCAAGCACCACCATATATATTCCTACATATATATTCCCTCATATATGTGGGTATACAAATGTATGTGCATGAACCGGGAGCTCAGAACTACACGGTATTGTGGATATGTTGCGCGGTAGCTCGTGCGCACATGCGCCAGAGATAAACCAACTCGGAGTAAAAAAAAAAAGTAATCATGATAATAATAATAATTAAATTAAAATTGATATTACAGATATCGGAGTGACATCTAATCAGTTTAATTATCTCAAGTTTATGAAAAAACAAAATAATTTATACTTTTTACATAAATGTTAAATACAAAAAATCTATACAATGTAAATTAGAATAATAATAAAAAATAGACATACACGTTAACAGCTCTCGGATCCTGGTTACTAATTAACGAATATTTAAAAAACGTGACACTGTTTTCACATTAATGTATAAGGTGTAATCACCATTCAATGTCGTCGAAGAGAAGAGCCTGCTATGCCCGAGTATCTTTAACGATAGACGGAGATAGAAATAACACGCTCGAGGCTCACTACCATCGACACACATTGATATCCATGTAGACTTACACGAGTGCACACAGCTCGCGGTTAACAGAAATGCGAGTCACGATAAAACACTATCACATGTGTGTACAAGTACATACACATGCGCCAACACCAATACGCCAGTCATTCGACAGCACGAGCTGGCATTTGGACACGATACAAACGAATAGTCGGCTACAACTCTCAGGAGCTTTAAAATCCTACTCATATATTTCAATTTTTTTTTTCTACTATTCACCGCTAAATTTTAAACACTCGTGTCAATGTGTACCTTTTTCATTTAAACTGCGTTAGTCGTACATACAATTAATGTCGTATTAGATGATACTCAATACATGCATGTACATGTGTTTTTGTAATATGTATGGATATATATGTATATATATTAACAGACACTTTTATTTAGATAACTGATTGGTAACAGAGTGGATCATTGATAAATAAAAGTTGGTCTAATGCAATCCTGGTAAAAGCTCGCCGCCAGAGCAACCGCTTGGCGTTTACTGAACACATCGTGCTCTCTCTTGGCTCCCCTTCCGCTCCTATCCAATACATGCCTCTTCATTGGCGTAGCTTACCCAGGGACTAAATTCATTTAAATGTTGTACTGTTTGCCGGTATGGCTACAGAACACATGTAAGACAAGATACGGCCAAGACATGTATCGAGACATCCGACATCTCATCATAAAACTCAGCACTCATATGAAAACCGAACCGATAAAACCCTCGGAGCATAAAAAAAATTTATAAATACATAGTAAATAAAATAGATTACAGTACATTGTGCTGCTATCGGAGTTTGCTCCTAATTTAATTCCCAGCAAGTAATTATTTTTAATTACACAAATCCGAGCGCTTTGGAGTAATGGATATAAGTGTGTTAAAATAATTATGAAAAGGATAATGATAATGGTAATTAGAATGGATTAGTAATTAAAGTGAGCTGTTGATTTAATGAATTTAAAAATTATTACTTGAAGTAAATTTTGATTTGCTGGTATGGGCATTGCATCGCATCGCGTCGAGGATAGAAACCGAGTCGACACCAATGTTTTATGGAAGACCGAGTGTCTGTCTTTGTTTTCTCAACCGGGTTGGACAAGACCGTCCAATTCTACCTGAGCTCCTCGGGAAACTCTGTCTCTGTCTAGTCTATTGGCTCTCTTGTGCCTTATCTTACTCCCTCGCTTCTCTTTCGTTTGCAGGCACTTGCAGCGGCAGCATAAGCAGCAGCAAAGCACACGTTTGCTTTACTCCTATCCGACCGAACGAAACTCCGTTCTCGGTTTCGCTCTTACGCGGAACGATGTCGCTTCCTCTTTTCATTCCATCGACCCTCCTACCACATACATATACATATACATATATATATATATATACCTATAAATGCACATGAACATACACATGCACTCTATATTATACACTCCGGCTGATACATAAACGTATATAACACTGGATCTGCAAAAGCCAAGAAATCCAACCCTCTTATCTGAGCAAAAAGTAAATTTAAATTTACCGAGTCCACTAAAAAATTAGTAATTATTAAACTGAAATGTTTATTTCATTAGCCTTTTTTAAAACAATTACAACGACAAATAATAATAATAAATATATTCTATAGTCTGTTTGTCTTGATTGTAATTTTTTTCTCACGTTTATAAAATATTGCTATTAATCACAAGACTATGTTTTTACGCAAATAAAAATAAGTCACGCAAACTTTTAAATACAGCAATTACGACATCTACGTTTATTATAAACTTCCGTCTTAATTGTCGAAGCCATTGAAAGGAGCGAGGTCGTGGGTTTTTGCCCGGGCATTTATGTTCTCTTTCTCGCTTATATTACTACTACTCTACACTCCAATATATACATATATAGATATATATATATATATATATGTATATATGTTGGGAGGTTCTCTCTTTTAGTCGTTTTTCTCTCTTACAATAGTGAACAGACGGCTGCCTCACTTCAGCGCCTTCTTCGGCAGTTTCCCCCTTCGGGTTCTGACATTTACGGCATTATAGTCACTACTACCCTGATATCCTCTCATATATATATAAATCTACATCCACATCCTCACATATATACTCAACTGAACACTCGAGTACTTACTACACATATATTTTATCTTCTATGCCTCTATACTCCGAGATAATCACTCGACTCTCGTCACTCAAAACGTTTAGGGACTTTATTCCCTTTACCCAGCCTATAAACTTGTCTATATATTTTTATATATTTATTTTATTCCCACACCGACACTACACTACTACACTTTTGACATTACATTCTTACATCCGCCTATTTATCAACTATGCAACGTGTGTTTATCAACAACTCGTTAACGATAATGAATAAATATGTACGTACTTAACCTATCCACATTATAAATGTAATAGATAGATAACTGACAAATTATTTATCGCAGGCTTATTTGCAACATCATCTAGAGACAGAGACAAAGAGCCGTTTTAATGGACGGCGACACACTTTCGGTTGATAAATAAACTAAACGGGGTTGACGTAATTAAAAATTATGTTAAATGTATATAAATATATATATATATATATAGACATGCAAGTTAAATGAATTTTAAAAATTATATAACGGCGATGCGAGTTTTTACTTGGCATTGTTTTTACGAGACAACGTTGCAATTACGAAGTAGAGAGTAAAGGTCGCTGTTGCAATTATTACTGTCTTTATCTATAATTTTAAATTCCGCGATGTTTATTTATCAGGAACAATATTTTTGAATAGTAATTAAAGAGAAACCGGCTGTTCGTCTCAATATCTCCCGGAAATAAAATAAATAATAAATAATAAACATAAACAATGGAGTAAAATTATTAGCGACAAGATTTAAATCAGTAGGAGTCGCGCTTTGTCGTTTAAATAAATTGAGACAGGTGTGAAATTACTAGACATGATAATAAACCCAATGACTTGATGAGTAATTACGACGTACATACATGATACTGCATACTTGAATAACTTTATACGTTGTATATAATTGCAGTGATTTATAAACAAATACTGCGCTCAAGTAATTTAGAAATTTAAACTCAAAGTAACGTCAACGTTTATTAAAAAATAGCTGACGTTTTTTCATCTGGGAGACGGCCAAATAGTCGAGTACCTCCACAGTACCGTGCCCACTTACTACACTAGCGTCTAGCGTAATGTATATGTCGCATATATAATATGTATGAGTATACACATATATATACACAATATAAATAATAAGAAACCCGTAGTTTGCTCGTGACGCCAGAAAACTGTCCAGAGTCATAACAAGCTGAGATAAAAGTTTTTAGTTTTTTATTTTCATAAAATCTAAACACGCGATTAATTTCGCTTACAAAAACAACAACAATAATAATTAAACATCAAATGTGTAGTTAAGGAGACATAAAAAATAATATATGAATCCATAAAATATATAAATAATTGTCAAGATGATGGAAATTGGGAATTTGATTGACCCCAGTGGCTTTCACTTACGAAGGTTATCTTGTCGCGTACGATAATTATTATCTTTTGTCGTAAACCATATATATATATATATATATATATATATATATAGAAGACGTCGGTGAAGATAATAGACGAGGCTTGGAAATAAATCAGCCGTTGGACACACGATTGCCACCGGGCAAACGGGGAGATATGAGGGAGAAAATCAAACGGCGCGTGTTCATTCTACTCGGAAAAGTATCCATGCCAGTATGTACTGTACTCAGCAGTGTAACATCTACTGCACCATCACACACACATACATACAAACATATATGTGTCGTAGCTACAGGTATAGTGTAGGTATTTCATTGAATATGTGTTGGTCTCACATACTCACACAGCATTATGTCGGTAGTCCGTAAAATTGCCTCGCGGTTCGTCGAGGCCAAGTGCTCCCTCGCTATACTCCTATCCTATAATAATGGTTCTTTGTACGTTCCGGCATACTTGACTACATATATATCAGTTGCTCGATATCCACTATACCCATATATACTCACACATATGAAAATATATATACACATACGAACCCCAGAACTCCCAGCTCACCTTCCATTCCATTCGGCAATCCATCCCACGCTACACTACATTTTATCATCATCAGTAAGTTTTCCCCTCTTGTAACACAACAAAACAACAAACAAGTTGATAAATAACGAACTAAAATTATTATAACATTTTACCCTCTGCTCTACTCGCGTTATTTTATTTTATTTTATTACATTCACTAACTCACATATTAACGGCAATGACTACTCTGAGTGGGTGTGAGGTGTCAGTTGATGCGCATCAGTGAAAGCGATAAGATAAATAGATTTAAGTCTTGGCGTACCCACGGAATGTAGATAAATTTCTCGAGTTATTTCTCGCGATGTTTTAGATTTTTATTTAACCTCTTACTCCGAGATACAAATGCGATGCTGCATTCTCCGGTTTGGTAGATCTTAGCAGGAGACACCACACGCTCACTTCTATTTCCGTCACCCGTTAATAAAACGCGTGTTATGTTCGCGGATGGAAGACACGACGTCACGGATTAACGTTTAATTTGGTGATAGTTAGCTCGCAAGACTTATGAACAAAAAAAAAACATTGCGGCCGTCGTATCTATTGAACTTTTTTTTTTTTCATATGTATTATTATTGAAATGTATGGAGGGGAGACAAGTTTACGGATAATTTAGTCGGCTGTCAGAGGGCAATTACAATATGTTATGCAAAATAAATAAATCATCCAATTGATTGCTATTATAAACACAAATACAAACGATAGCCTTTGGGTTTAAATGTTAAATTAACACCGCAACAGTTACATGACCTATTATATTTATATTTGTATGTACAAATATATAAAAACCGGAAATTCTTTCCCACCTAGAGTAATCAATTATAAATGTATATATATAAATATATATGTAGTGGTGAGCTCACAAGGTTTTTGAGGAGAGTCGATAAGGTAAAGCCGTACAATTAGTTTAAATTGGAAAACCGGGAAAAAAGGAGGATAAGGGGTCGGGACAGAGGGGGACAGGGGGCAGATCGTTGATGCGACTTGCGATGAAGTAGAGGCAGAGGTAGAGGTCGAGCTGAGTCGGACACAGCCAACGATCGAAAGTATAACGGGCTGGCATTACCGTGTAGCGTGGTCGGTAAACACAGTAATTGAGCTGAGTTAGCTAGCACGAAACGCACGCTATGGGTAACTCTACCGAATCGATCCGGAAACACGTTTTTGCGTGACACGTTATGTATATATATTTTTTATTCTCGGTTAGGTTGCACGATGTCATCAAGGGACACCCAACACCCAATATCGTTATTATTGAAATATTAATGCTCGAGGAAATAAATAAATAAAAATAAAAAAAAAAAAATAAAAAATTACTACATTGAAAAATAACACCGAGGTCAGTTAGTTACTCGAATTTCCATTTACTCAAGAAAGCTTCACTTTTTTTGTTTAAACATCGTAATTTAATCTTATCATTATTTGTAATAAAAAAAAATTATGATAAAAAAAAAAAAAAAAAAAAAGGAGACTGTTGACTGGATTTTTTATTTGCTGTATAGAAAAATTAAAAGTTTCTCCTCGTAAAAACGAACCACACACTGTGTATATTGATATATATGTACATATATATAAATATATATGTATGTGATATTATAATCCGTGCACAAACATTTGGCACATGGTGTGCAGGCGTGAGTACGTAAATATACTCGCGTTGGTATAAACGCGTAAAATAAACGCAACTCAACAAATGCTGATCCCAATGTACATGTTCAGTATATATATATACATATATATGAAAATATATGTGTACATGACATGACTGCATACATTACTCTTTAAAAAGTCAACATGCGTATGTGATGTGTGTATGAGTGTAGTCGCACTTCGGTCTTTAATGTCACTGATTGTGAGGATGTGAGGATGTGAGTGTGGTAAAGTATTATTAGGATCGTTATGGCAGCACACTATTGTATGTAGTGTGTTAGTTGCATTAGTGTGATGTGATGAGACGATGAGAAGAGTGTAAGTAGTGTGTAGTAGTAAATCCTTAACGATAGACGAAGAAGATAAAATGTAAAACCGCACAGCCGGTGGTCTGTGTGTTTGTGAGGGTGAGGAGCCAAGACAGGGAGAGACAGGGGAGAGAGGAGTTGAGAATGAGAAACCGTAGGCGGCCAAGTTGAGAATGGCGGAAACGACCGGAGGATTCGAAGTAAAGACGGTAAAGACCCTTCTCTCTCTCTTTCTCTCTCTCATTCTAGAGAATTAAATGTATGGAGTAGATGTATAGTAGTAGTACTATACTCAGTCATAGTATTACACAGAATGGAATGGAGCAGAAGTGAATATTGAGGCCCGAGCAGTCAAAGGGAATAGACAAGGCCCCGCTCACATGCCAGCTAGAGAGGAAGAGAAAAAAAAAAGAGGAAAAAAAAATGTATACCTGGGGATTCTGAAATTGTTTAGTTGTGTGACAGCATTTGGAATATCTGTTTAGTCTATTTGTAGTGAGACACGGATGACTAAATTCTTATTGAGTTAACACGACTGTAACAATAAATAATATGTCATATTGTATAATAATAATAATTGTATATATGTATGTATGTATGGAATAAATAGTACATGTACATGTACATTGTATGAAGTATGATGTCGAGTTTTATTTAATTTTTTTACGTTCTCACACTAACGTCGCTTGACGGTGAATCCAATGAAATGCTCCGAGTTTTTAGCATAAATTCAAACTCCAAACGACATCGATACCGTGTATATGTGGAGAAGATTATACTGTATGTATAATATGTCACGTATTGTATATTTATACATATATATATACATAGGTAGTAATATCGACATAACGTAAGCTGAGATTAATTTAAAACTTGTCACGCTCTTACGTGGTTTCCAGCTGACGTGTGCGTGTAATTGTAAACCTAACGACACTCTTCTTCCTCTCTAGCTCTTGCTTTAATTTTTTGTTTTAGTTAAATAAAATAAATGTCTGTCAGTATATTTCTTTATACAAATATATACATATATACATATCAAATTATTAAGCGAGGGGAAAATATTAGGGTCGAAAACTACAAAGACCCGGCATTAAAATTTCGTTTGATTTCGAACCCTTTTGTGTGCACATGATACATCATAATAATATATATATATACATATAACATAATATATAACGGCATTTATTTTTTATTAACTAAAAATTTCATTTAATGTACGTCTGATGTAATTATCTACAAGTTATCTTATCAATTATATACACACACATATATATATATATATATATAAATTCTAAAAATAATTTTTAATATCCATTTGTTATTGTAGTTGTTTATATTTATATATTTATGAGTAAAAGAATGATTGTTATCATCAAGAGAGTGGACATAAATAATATATAAATTAATCACGTATTTGTTATGTTACAGCAAACATTAAAATAAGTTGACGAAGCAATTAAGATTAAACCTTTCTATTGGCTGCAATAAATGTAATAGAGAGGATAGAAAGTATTAATTGACCACGTAGTTGATAAACAGGAAATGTTTACGACACAAATACCAAATAAAATAAAATTAATTAACTTTAATAATAATAATATTAATAATAATAGCAATAGTAATAGTTATAGTAATGGAAACAATGCATATTATATTACCAGCAAGTAACAAGTAATTAAAGCGAATCCGCGGTACGACTCGCGTATGCATTATTAATTTAGTCTGGTTTGAAAATAATAATAAACGCGGCCATTAAACATATTTGTACATCCATGTATATCTATATCTGTATATATATATGTGTGTAATAATAGTTACACGTATACGAGGTATACAAAGAGCCAGAGGAACAAAGCTCTGTATGACACTTGATCATCTACTAGGATGAATGTTAATGGCAGCAGAATCTTGGGTGTATGGCTGTGCAATAACGCGTGCACATAATACCAGAGACAATGTAACTCGTCAGCTAGACCGCACAATTAGTGTATGTGCAGTGATGTGTGTTATAGGAATAGAAGCTGCATCTGCATGGATGATGACCAGTTTCAGAGCCAGTTCTGCTATTCCACACTCTGCGATTGCGCCGCACTGGATTTTAGTCTGCCTGGGCTGATATGTATACGCGAATATGGATGTGCACTGTGTACTATATGTATATACTACTGTATATGTATGTATACTCTCGTGTATGCATAATAATAATAATGATGCATTCGGCAATTCATTGCCATATAGAGTTGGGGTATGAGTTCTTGGTGTGTATTTGTATGTGCGAGGATGTCTGCGTAGTCCCTCAGGAGTTGACGATGTGTTGGCACAAGATGTTGATAGCACGTCTGTAATTGTGCCTTTCCATGTCGCCGCGGACGTATCGTCAGAGCAGAGATATATCCCAGTAATCGGAAACATAGCTCGTTGGAGCGAGAACGAACCAACAGAAACTAGAGAGGGAGCCAAGTGGAAAAACATACGTGAAAAGAAAATGACACAAGCTGAATATGGACGTAAACGAGTTGGTTTCCTTCTATTCCTATAACTATAACTTTAACTCAAACTCTGACTCTGACTTTAACTTTGGCTCTGTCTGTCTGATTTTTTTTTCCTTACTTTTTTTCCTCTTGGTCTCGCTCTCTATGGTTGACGATATTAGGAACGATAGTGTGGGTATAAAGGCTGGCGCGAAAGACGAGGGGAATTGGTGGTATAGAGCAGAGTGAAGAAAAAAATAAAAGGAAAAAAAAATAAAAGACCGAGTATTGAAGTTACGGCTAAGAGGATAAGGACGAGACGATAAAAGTTGTAACCAGGGAACTGAGGCGAGTGTCGAAGGACGAAGGGCTAGACGCAAGTTACCAACACATTTACTATATTTATATATATATATGTGTGTGTGTATATATAAATGAGTGAAGGTTTGGTATACAGTAAAAGACGAGAGGATATATATGTATATATATATATATGTAAGTGGGGATGAGAGTTGAGGCCCCGCGCACGCACACTCGATCGTTTCTACCGGCAGCCATTTTGCTGCGCTCGTTCTACTCATAGACCCGGTAGATTTCAGACCTGGGAAAATATTGCCACGATCCTTAACCATCGTCAGAGAATATATACATATATATATATACATATTTCTCCCTAAGTGCTGCAGGGCCTTCACGTAATCTCCGGATTTTGCACATCCTCAAATCTACTAGTTTAAGATACAAATATATATTATTTCATATATATATGAAATGAGAACTCTAGAATGATTATATAGTTTTAGAGAATTTAAGAGAAACGTGACGTCGTGTATTACAGGAATAGCCTTTTTGCAGTACTAAGGACAATATAATTCCAGTTGTCTTCACACTCCGTCACTCCATCGCTCAGTACAGCTGCAATGTGAGCATGTAAACTCGACAGACGTCAACTCGATTCAAATACTCTAAATCCCTTGTTTATCATTCTTTTTTATTATATTCCAGACTTTTTCAATAAAAAAAATCCTTCAAATGCACATATCGTTATTTAATAGAATAATTTGTTATTTGAAAAAAAAAAAAAAAAAAAAAAAAAAAAAAAAAAATAAGGATTTGAAGCATCGATTTTTGTCATACGAGTTGCAGTAAATAAAAAATTTAACCTCAGGGAATATTTGTCAAATAAAATTGAATGAATTGGAGTAAAATACGTAGAACATAAATATAAATATATAAAAAAAATATATGGATATTTTTCGGTTCGTTAATTAGCGCATGACAATAATGTAGTCCGCAGAACATGGAAAATCGGAGGCATGTACGATAAATTTGCCGATGTATAATATGAGATCACTCGATAGTGACTCGAGCACGATAGACCGTCGACGCGAAAATAACTACGTTATGTCCACGGGTAATAGTGTGGACATATATGTTCACTATATAGATATAGTATAGAGTAGAGAGTAGAGAGTGAGGTACAGAGCATAGAGCATAGAAGCAGAATAGGAGCTGGCAAGAGGCAAAAGATAGTCTAGCGGATAGACCTGATGAAAAGAGCCACGTCATTTCCACAAATTTACTGGTCAAAAAAAAATATAAGGCCTGGCTGTAAAAACCCACAAACGATACATTCATTAAATAAAAAATATCCGCCTCATATGTTGCCGTATTTATTACTTTTAAAAAAAATTTCCTCGTCATCTGCCACGCGGGAAATTAATCATGTCTGCTTGTACTTATAATCGATTGATAAATAAAAGTAAAAGTTTATGGAGTGCTAATGCTTGTTATTAATATTTAAATATTTCCTTTAATCTCCATAGACATAGACATAGATATGTATAGACATAATAGTAAACCGGAAATAGCTAGCGCGCAAACGAACGGAAAGCCTCGTCAATTCCGGATTTAACTGGCGATTAAATTTTATCCAGGGTCCGAAACCGTACATATGTATAGGTATGTATGTATGTGTGTTGTATATATGTGGAGAAATATATAGCATGTGGATATGAGAAAGACAGAAATATATATTCTCTCGCGGGCGTTCCCGTGAGCATATTACCGGCGTCATGTTTTATGTATATCGCAACGCACGTATCGACTACGGAGGAACTAAACTACCAACGAAAGAAGGATATGTATGTGTATATGTATATATAAATATGTGTATATATGAGTGTGTAGTATATGAACAGACGGAGGTTACATTTATGCGCGCCATCGCCTTTTGCCCGACAGAAATTTACCGTTCGTGACTGACGTAGTGATTGAGGCGGACAAGACGCGATACAACTCATCTCCAGGCTTTAATATCTTTTTTTAATTCCATTATCGTGGTTTCTCTGTCTCGGTCCCACTGGACAGGGCCCGAGACT
The DNA here is from genome assembly GCA_964016945.1 of Microplitis deprimator. Classification (NCBI taxonomy): domain Eukaryota; kingdom Metazoa; phylum Arthropoda; class Insecta; order Hymenoptera; family Braconidae; genus Microplitis; species Microplitis deprimator. The sequence goes on along the minus strand of OZ024715.1, from coordinate 14,593,768 downwards.
GTCCAGTCCCTTCAGCGCCGTCAGTCTTGATTCGTGTTTCAGATACCGATCGGAAATCGAAACTGGACAGGGATCCCACCAAATGAGGTGGCAACGACGACATCAACTTGACAAAGAACCATCTCAGGTACTGAGTTAAATAAAAAAAAAATCAGAGACCTTATCGCTGGAGATTGTAAACAAGTAAGAGGATCAATAATTTTTATTATTGTACAGCAGATGCGGTATTTATCAAGGATTGAATTATCAAGATGGCGTCGTCGCAGTGCAATCGAGCTGAGAGCACACTCGGATTTAGTTTAGATACTAATCAGACTGATATCGTGATAACTTCCGGCATGTGTGTAATGTTATCTCGGTTCTTTGTATTTTAATTATCAAACAAGCGGATTTTGTAACGACTGGGAATGAAAAAAAAAATAATAATAATGATAAAAATAAAATTGTATTGTTGGTGAACAAGAGATAAAAAATAAAAACACTCAGATAATTTCTGTTGTGCAGAGAACAATGTTTCTAGCTCGAGACAATAAAGGTATCGTTTTATTTCGCGTCGAGAGTGGACAGCAACCACTCGCGGAGTCTGTCCCGATAATAACAAACCGCGGGGAAGAGAAACCTCAAGATCTATCTCCCCGCGATACTCGAGAAAGACGATTGGATGCCAGATGCTGGCATTCAATCCGAAGAAAACTTGATTATTATTACGAACCGTTTTTGCATCCAGACACATCATTGTACATCATGATAACTTTTATCCGATGATTAAGTACGAGTGGATGAGCACGCGATAATGCGCCTATCATATTCATATTTATAATAATAATAATAATGCACGATAATGTAAAGAGGAAAAAGTAGCCAGTCGATGAATAAAAAATATATGCAAATATTATCATGATTATGTTTATTAAAAAAACATTTTTTTCCGCTTTGCACAACACATGAATAACTTAATTTACGTCAATCAATCAATAGCCTTACCGGGGAATTGAAAGCCGTAATTCCCAGATTATTACAGAATTATAAATTCCGGATTATTAATTTAAATTAACATATGTTGAAAAACTACATATTTATATTTATGAAAAAATGTAAGAAAAGTAAAAAAAAAATTTTTTTTTATTTTTCAGGGCTACACTTAGTGTGATTATATCCGAAGGAAATAGAAAAAAATAAACGGTTAATATACGCTCTGAAAAGTGACGCACACATGGCATAAAAAAAGTGTGTGAGTAGACATGCGTACCGATTAAGAGTCTCCAGTAAAACATATACGAACAAATATATGTATACATGTGTGTATGTAAATATATGTGTACTAATACTGGTACAAGCACAGAGAGCATGTGCATATGTGTATATGTATATGTATATAAATGTATCCAAAGTGTAAGGTTTTACATTAGATATAGCTCTGGTGAGTAGTGATGTTGACAGTCGTACTGTCGTGGTTGTTCGGGCGTTAATTAATTTCCTTCGTGACTTGTGTGACACTCTTGGAATTTAAGAATGGAGTTCACACACTAGTTTATTTACTGATGAATGAATTTATATACATATACATAATATACTTTATTAATTCAGACCGATGAATTATAACTAATTGATAAGACTCGATCAATACCCCACGTTATTGTTCGCGCGTTATTTACTCAGGTTATTTATTAAATATTTTAATGACTTTTTATCGAGTTAAATAAGTTTAGCTGTATGGTTACAAGCGTAGAGTAAATAAATTATTGGAAAAATTCAGCAGCGCGTGACGAATGACCGACCGGAACGACAAAATCGCTGTTTGCCTCAAATGATCCGGCTCGAAATGCCGCAAATGTTTGCTGCGTCAGCAAAGTTAGGGTTATTATCTCTCCCCCTTACGTCGCATCCATTCTTCATACATATATACATACATACACACACACATGACATACATCTCATATATATCAACTCTTAATATGTGAACATTTAATCCGAATTTTTTTTTGCGTTTTACTCCGCGAGCGTCGGAAATTAAAACTTAAAAAAAAAACCCGCGAATTTTCAAAAATATAATTTGCATAAACATTTATCAGAACTCGTTGTCGTTGTCATCAACAAAATGGTGAATGGTAACGAGGGAACAATAAAAAAAAAGCCACAAATTACTCGTCGGCTTGTTTTACTTTTTTACAATCCAAGAGTTGCTGTACATATGTAAGAATTTATTTACTCGGAAGAAAAAAAAATAGTCTGTACGGAGTTAAACATGTTATTATATACGAGCGAGCATAGTATAGTATGTTATGATATATATGAGTTTAAATTGGCTAACGTAAATAATTATGTTAATAACTAAAATGAAATAATCGATTGTGAATTAATGATACGGGCTCATAAAGCCAACGAGCTATAAGAAAATTTATATACATATGAATAAGCTAGTATTATACTACTTTGTTTAATGTCTTGTGTTGTGTGTCACACATATGTCATATATGTATGTGTGTATGTGTGTAGAAGACTGCGTGTTTCACATTATTTACAGAGGCTTATAGACAGAGTTATGCGTTACAGTTGGTGAGGGGACGCGATATGCTCATATACACATACATTATATATATGTATATATATGTATGTATAAAAGCAACTTTTCTTGACAAATATTTCCAGCAATGTGTGAAGAATGTCCAGCCAGTGCCAGAAAACCAATGTTATTTCTCGCATCAATGCTCACATATTTTATTATCATTTATTTTTATACTCCGGAATAATAAATAAAATAAATATATACATATGTAACATATATTAATGGCGTTAAATGTATTTGTATATACTCGGTTGTAAATTAAAACGCTGATTAAATTATCTGAGAGAGTATTAAAAAATAAATATAAATATAAGTAAACATATAAATTATTCACTGTAATGTATGAAGATTTTTTGGGAACAGAGAAATTTTTGGAGTACAGAAGAATTGACGAGCAAATTTTTAAATGCGTAGAAAAATTTTTGGCTTTATCTTTAAATTTTGAATTTAAAAGAGAAATAACCGCGAAAATTTTTTTTTAAATATAGATGTGAAAAATCTGATTGGTTCTTAGCGGGAACAAATTTATAAACCTCTTTTGCTATTTTCTAGTGTCAAAGGTACGTCATTAGCGATTAAGCTCATGAAGCAGCTCAACCATCGACACAGCAAATGATGACAAATCGATGCGGATTACTCGAGAATAAAATGAAAAAAAATAATGCAAGTTGACGATAATTGGAAATAGATTTTTCAACAGCATTATATATATTTATATATATATATTTTTTTGTTTTAAAGAAACATATAGGCTGTGTATATAATTAGGGTTTTACGATTTCGTGTCAGAAATCGGTTTCAGCAATTTAACGTGAGTTTATATGCAACTAAGAGCCGAGTTAGTCATATCCAATTAGCGCGTGCGCTATGCGATTACCAGAAGTCTTACTGGGCACAACACTTTGTTGTTATTTTTATTTAAATTAAAATAAAAGGGATAAAGAGCTGAAGTTTCGCGTTATATCCAAGTAAACGAGTATGTATGAAAAGAGGTAAAGATTTTTAAAAATGAATACTCATGCAAAAGCCAAACGGTAAATCAGAGGGAAAGTAACCGACTGCCGGCTCCCTACAGAGCGATGCATCATTTTATTATGTCAAGTATACTATATATATATTATACAGTGTATTTTAGTTGTATATATTTATCATCTCTGTACATGTGTATTTATGTATATATGTATACATATATATGTACATATATACCCATTTATATGAAAGACGCATAGGATGATGCGAATAACCGCAAAATCGTAATTACAAACGTTATTCCGTCTCTCGGTATACGTGATCAGAAAATAAACACACATGTACATTCCCCGTTGTAACAAGAATCAAATAACAAATAGCCAATTATTGATTTATGCCATCATTCAATGCTCGTTAAATAAATAATATTCCATCTAAAAACATGAATATTTATCTGAAAGTCTTCCCACCATCCTCGCTATCATCATCATTACTATCGCCAGATATCAAACAACAGCTTGAGAAAAATAACATCTCGGTTTAGATTTTTTGCTCAATATTCACTTTGTACATAGCAAATACTGGGACGTAGTTGGTGTAAGAGTCAGAATTCAAAGAGAACGAGGACGCTGTTGAGGTTCCCTACCGCGTTAAGCCTCCAAGTGAAAAGCCCTTTAAAAATTCTATGCACCTCCTGTAGCGTACTTGCTCTTGTACACACACACACACACACACACACACCCATACACATACACATACATGTACACATATCTCTCTCTATATATATGTACATAAATGTGTATTTTGCGCACGCGCAGCTAAATATATATCGTTTTAAGAGACAAAGCTTTATTATATACTCCAACATTGTATCTTCTGTATATAATATGTATATTACATACTCGATTGTCAGAGTATGCGTTAATATAAAACTCTTACACTCTTTATTTAAAGGATGTACGTGTGAACAGAAATAATATCGCCACCGCAAACACGATAAGTAGCCTCTAGACTCAAGTGACAGCTCTTGCAGCTCGTTAAATTTTTTTTTTTAATAAGAATAATAATAATAAATAATTACTCTAAAAAAAAAACAATAGATTGGCTTTGAGAACTGATGATAAATTAAACACGCAATTTTTCAGCCACATGGGTCTCGACGGCGTAAATTATCCGACTCTGGTGCAGGATAAGAGCGTGTGTGATGATAATGATAATAATAATGATGTATGGTAATGATAATAATAATAATGAGGTTTAACTGGGTTGAACCAGCACTTACCATTGTGTCGATCGTGTCGAAGGAACACTCGAGCGAGCACCGGCTGCAGTGCACCTGCTCCATTTCTCCATCGCGACTCGGATCGTATTTGCTCGCTGCTCGGTTTTTATTATTATTTTCTTCTATTATCGACTGCTAAGACTTAAATTCCGTGTAATCCACAGCTCGGGTTGGTCGGCCGGTTGCTCGGTTGTTTCACTTAATTATAAATCCGTACACTTGTTATATTCTGTAAATTAAAAACGTCGGTGAATTATTTTAAATGCACAGCACACACTTTGTCTTACACTCATATCACTACTGCTGATAACTAAACGAGTGTACAGTCATTAGCTTTAATTAATATCTTAAACTAGTATTATTATGTGTTTTATTTTGACTTTTAACACGGTTTCGATTTACGCACACACCCTTTTTTCACAAACAGCGGACGCGTCCGCTGCCTTCACTCGTATCTCTCTCTTAATAATTCTCTCTCTTTCCCTCTTTCTGTTCGCGCACACTTATTCGTCACACCCGGCGCACAGAGAAGTTTGCACACAAGCGCGGTAGCTCAAGAAAAACATTCGTTTCATACTCATATCCCAACAAATATCTTTTTTTTTTACATCACAACTAAGTTTACTTCTTTTTTTTTATACTTCGCGGTTCATTTTTTCATGCAAGAAATTTTTTTATTCCAACCAATTAGGTCCCAGTGTAATATATACATATATATAACAGGATTTTTGCGACATGACTCGTGATTTATTGATCACAGAATCGATTTATCATTTTTTCATTTCAAAATAATTTTATTTTTATAATAATATTTCATACATGCATGTGATGACATAAGTATAAAATGTTTCTTTACAATTTCTAGGCCATGAAATTTGTCTTGTATTAAATATATGTCATTATTTCGGGTTTATGTTGATTGTAAAAATTTTTGTAAAATTTTTTTACGGTAAAAGTTTAAAAAAAACCAAATTTGAATGAATCTGAAATAAGCCGATGTCTAATAATTTTTTGATTTTTTTTACAAATGATAAATGATAAAAAAAAATATTTAAAAAAATTTCACTTATAGCTTTTTTAATTTTCTACATGTGCATATTTTTAGTTTTTTTTTTTTGCAAACGATTCGGTGAAAAAAAAAATCCGAAAATGCTAATTGTCTTTTAACTTCAAAATCATTAACTTGATGTTTGTTATGTTATCATATATATATTTAAACTACCATCATGATGAGGACTTGTGAGAGGTGCTATTAGTAGTGACATCTACCAAAGATTAAAAATTACATTTTTAAACATTTATATATTTATATATATTTAACGGAGGACAAGCAGTCCTTGTCAGCCGGTTCTATTTTGACTTCACAAATACAACCCACACACACCCATCCTATCTCTAATATATATATATATATACATATATATATATGAGACCGGTATTTCTCTCACATCATCTCCCTCACACACGATGGAGATACTCGCTGAGACCAAGTCACACACAAACATACACATCAGCTCAGTATGGAGTAGAGTGAGTTGTGTCTTTTAACTCACTCACTCCCTCCCTCTTTCTTATTATTATTATTATGTTTATCTGAGTTTATTCCCCCATATCCAGCGTTGGCCAGGGCCACACAACTGCATATCTGCGACTTTTTGTCCTTTTACTCCCTTGCTGGCAGTGTACGTTCATGAATGTCACATGACAATTGATGATGCTACCAACGCGATGATAAACTCTTTTAGTTAAACGACTGAGACAGAGACTGAAATTGCAGACTGACCAAGTCAAGGAAATTGGAGTAAGACGACCTCGAGGCCGGCTGCTCTACTTAGACCCACCCAATGACTAGACCTCGGCCAGAAATTCCGTTTTCCGTGACAAATGTAAATTAAATGGAGCAATCTGGCGATGGAAAATGTTAATTTTCCGTAACTTGATGGAGATTCCGGATGTGGAAAAAATAAATACCAAGACTGCGCCTCCCGCGTCACAAAGCACTTGGTACAACACATGGGTTACCAGTCGGGTTTAACTCGGAGAGGTTCGTCGGCATTCGAGCAGCCTCGGTTTCAGGGCCGTTCGTTGCCGCACCAGTCTGGGTGCTCAAGCTTAACTCGTTTTTTAAAATCTTCTCTTATATTTTTTCAAACATTAGGTATTTTTGTTTTTTATTTACTACCAACAAATTATTTTCTTCTCAGATTATTTTTATTTCAACTTGGGCAAAATCCAAAAATAAGCGGACTTTGGAACCTGAATTTTTCTCTCAACGATTATTTTAAACAGTTTATAAGACACTTTGCAAATTAAATTAATACTTGATCACGGGGACCGCGGATTTAAATCCGCGTTTATTTATACGCGTCCTTAATTGACAAACTTATCATACATTTTACCCACACCCTTTCTGTACTGGGTTAAATCTTAATTTTGAGTCCATTGTCCAGCCAGTTCTTAAACTGTTTGACGAGTGAATTAAAAACAGAGATATTTTATTTACCAAACCATAAAATAAAAATGGATACAGTTCAAGTAATTTCTTGACACTCGAGGGTTCTCAAGTGCTCTTAACAATTTAACTCGTACTTGTGTATCCACAAGTGACTCTTCAATCACAGCTAATTTAAAGTTATTTTAACATTTCAAAATAAATAATATATATATTTATGTACATATACATAAATGTATAGATAGATGGATGGATAGATGGAAGAAGGAATAAATTAAACCCATACAGAGAATGGAGTCTACGAAAACGAGTTAACTCTAGATCTCCGTTCTCTGTTCTCTGCTCGTATCGCTGGGAGATGAGAGATGAGAGATGGGAGATGAGAAGTAAGAGATGAGAGATGAATGATAGAGTACATGGCGCGTTAAAGATAACTATTATTTTAGCTAGCAGATGGGAGATCGATATACTGGCACTACATATCATCCTCTCGAACGTCGTCGCTATTATAGCCAACACTCGTCATCATTGACGTCGCAACTCACGTCGTTGAACAAACACTTGTATTGGGGAGACATGACCACGTGAAATAAATTTACGGATTGTAAAATTTCAAGTTAATGCTTTTCTCCGCAGTGCCGGAGACTGAAACGCATTTTAAATTGAGTGAGCGATGGAAAATGGAAAAATTGAGAAAAAATAAATATCACATTGGTCCATTCCACAAAATCCGTAGCTAGTGTTATAGCATTGGCTATTCCGACGTCGATTTAATTTCCATATTCACCGAATCGATTGAGTTTTATCCCTACCAACTACTCTAGCTCTGCATCACCACAACTGGGCTTTTATATATTTTCCTCTTCATTCATCTTTTTCATGCATGTGAGGATTCGCTCATAAACACAATCTGCATACATATACATGAAAAAAGAGAGAAATGAAGGATTTTTATTCATATTTTTTTGTTAAATATTTGGGAATGAATAAAAAAGTGATAAATAGTACTGAGGATACAAAATATCAATCAACATCACCATGTTGGTAATAAGTTTGCGTATATAGCAGACAGTAGACTGCTGATGTAAATCGAATTTGGGATTTATCGCATTTGAAATCTCTAATCTGGACTCTTGGCAGCGGGCTTTTAATGAGTTGCTAGAGTCCACCCGCGGTATAAATCGTGTCTCTTGCACGCACAGAGCCAATAAGGTGGTGCGTGGGTGGTCATGTAGCGGCTGTTACTTTGTGAACACGCGACTTTTGCGTTTACAATCAAATTCTCGGTGCAGTATCGAAAATACCCTACCCTTTGTGTCAAATAATAACAAATTATTCTGGCGAAATGATGAGGTACTGATTTAAATAATATAATTGAGGCGTTAATTAAAAAGCTGCATGTGGTAAAAAAGGTTAAGAAAAAATTTACTCCATGGCTGAGCAAACTAGACGGGTCTGAAAATTTGTTTTTGTAGGATTCTTTAGTTTAAGAATTTTTCAGTTGCCTACTGAGATTGTGATCAACTATTCAGCCCCTTTTTCCCGAGGATAATTTAATTTATATTACATAAAATATTTTGAATGTAATAATGTGATTCTGAGTCACGTATTCGTATTAAGTTATTCCCAACAGGAGCCGAGTACAGGCCGTTTTCCTAACAATTACATAAGCAATGTTGTCTTCATATGGGTCTAAACTCAAAAAATAAATTTTTTCTATAACTTTTTGGGGTTTTCCTACTAGAGGACATTGTAATGAACAAAAAACGTTCGTATTGTGATGGGTTATTCTCAACAGGAGCAAAGTTACGGGCCACTCTTCTTAAGAAGACATGGACAGCCTCATCCTCACCCATGTTCACCCACCCTCATATGGATCGGAACTAAAAAAATAAATTTTTCCTAGGACTTTTTCGGGCTTTTCCTATTAGAGGACATTGTAATGAACAAAAAACATTCATATTGTGTTGAGTTATCCTCAACAGGAGTAAAGTTATAGCCAATATTGTGGTTTACAACATTGACTGATCTTCAGTACAGGAAATTTGAAGCAGCTTCCTCGCGCTAGCATCGGCCAATTATTTTTCCAAATTTTCACTCCTTAAATTTACGCTACTGTATGGTAAGAACCCTGAGCTCTCCTTTTCTATCTTTCATCTGCTATAATTTTCCACTGCTCTGTGGAACATCGAGGGGACCAAACTTATGCTCTGTTCCATTTCTGGGGCAATTTTGACTCAAGATTCTTCTGCGTTTCCGGTGCAACACTTGCTGCATTATAAACTCCCAGACTATCAAATACTGCTACTACTTTGCTCAAGATATTTTTTCAAACCTTTTACAATTCTGCATCAAAAACTTTAAACTTCTATTCTTCACCATTTGATATCTTTTGCTTCAAGCATTTGGTCAGGCTCTGCCTAAGCAACTTGCAAAATATCATCTCTTTTAGGGTTGATAAGGAGTCGTTTCGTTGAGTATATATTTAACACTGGCACTTGATTTCGACTTTATTGCGAGCACTAACATTTTAACGTTCGCGGACTCGGGCTCTGATGCGTATCATAAATTTACGTCAGCGACAAATGGACATATTAAGTTTAAGTATTTCCCATTAAACCGGGTCTTAATTGTCATGTCAACTGTGAATATTAGATAGATAGAATATTTACGGAATTTATGGGGGAGATACGAGTTGATTCGAGATGAGATGAGATGGGATGTGACGAGATGAGACGAAATGAGTGAGCGAGTGATGAGAGAGTAATTAGATTGCTGAAGGGATAAAGCGACGAAGAGGTAAATAAAATTAGTGGGTGACAAGCCGGAAAGCCATGGGATACCATCTTCAATTTCCGGACAGCACAGCAAGACTGTTAGGGAGGATCAAGGCAACGCGCCAAAAAGTATATAACGCAATGTATGTCTCACATTGCTAAATAAAACCCAGAGGTATGGGTAAGGAGTAGAGAAGAAGAGAGGAGGAAATGAAAGTTTAAGGGGAATAAGCTGTGTTCTGTGTGTTCTGAGCGTTTTGGGGGAAACCAGCTTGTGTATCCCTTTTCCCTCCTGCGGTTTTACTTCCACTCTGTGCTGGTTCTCTATAGACAAAGGCGTCTCTATACTTGGACTCTGTATTATGTCCTCTGTTCGGTCCTGCAGAGAGCCAGCGACTGTCTCAGCAGCAAAACAAAATAATAAAAATAAATAGAGGGAATAAAAAAACAAGGCAACGTACACCCCGAGTTGAGTCCTGATGAGAACCTCCGAGCGACAAACACCGTTGTATATATAGGATGGCAATTAGGCGAGTTCGGGTGCATTCACCAGGAGCAAACTCATCACTTTATGCCAGCAAAAGAGTCCGATAAACCGACGACCATTAATGGTAAAAATATAAATCTCGGAAATTATTCTCGCTAAAATTTTTCTCCATAACGACGAGTAGATACAAGTCATGTCAAAATGGCGGCGCTCTTTTCATGTGTTATATTTTTCCAGTGCGTTTGAGTCTGATCGATATTATGAAATTTCCCGAGTGGTTTTTTTTTATTTTTTATTTAATCAAAAAATTCTCGTTATTTATTTTATTCTCATCAAGCTTCTCTTGATCTCAAACGAATAACTTTTCGCATCAGTTGCACAGCTCAATGCCTGGAGGTTTCATCAGCAGATACGCTTGTAAAAAAATTGATAAATATTTGATGTTAATGCCAACTCAAGTGTCATAAATATCCAATAACCAATAATAAGAAATAAAAACAAAGTTGAGTAAACAGATAGACCGTATAAAAACATTTAAATCGATTAATTAAATGTATTTACGTATAAAATCGCTGGAACGTGTCTTTGAGTCCTCATGCAATAGTCGGGATTTATTTAACGGCTGAGTGATTAAACATTATGGACAATGAACAAGATTTTATAAGCATCATCGGAGCACTGAGAGCTACTGTAGAGTACAACATACATATAGATATACACATATATGTGTATATGTTTCAAATTCTATCCACGTAGCGCATGAATCCCAACCGGAAAGAATAATATCATCTCCCCTGTTTAGCTGTGTGTTTCTGGCTTATCCCTATCCCCTGGAGAACTCACCCCACACCCAGTCACCCTGTTCTCTTGAACCCCTTTTCACCATCAGTATCCTCTGCTCTTCTCTGGTTAGATACCGGTGTTTTTGTTCTTCTCTCTCCGTCAAACATGCCCGCAGAGCCCACAATCAACTGCTTTGCTGAGTACAGTAGAGTATAGAATAGAGGAGTAGAGTGTCTCGTGTCGAGGACAAACGCTCATCCACAACGACCACCCCAGTGTCCCTTGTATTATTAATAGCTTTTGAGATCCTTGCCTTTTTAACAGTCTCCGTCATCAAAACTAACTTTTGTGTTCCTACTCGCCTACTCTTTTATCCCCGGGATATTTAATTCTTTCTCTATTAGGTCACATTTCTTGGACAATTATCTCCAGCAGGCTGATAAAATTCACACTACGCGGTAATAATCATCAGGAGGATGACTGCATTGAAGGTAAAAATGTCAATTGAGGAGGATATTTTAATTTACAAAAGCCACTGAATAATTCAGTGATGTGACGGCTTAAAGAGCTTTGAGTTTAAAAAGTTAAAATAGTATATTGGAGCAACTCTCGGTTAAATCTTGAGAAATAAGACTCAGATGGAAAGACTCGCAGAAAGAGTGTGGAATGAAAGAGTGTAAGATTGTAAGAGTGTTTGTGTATTCGTGGGTTTAGACCGATTTTGGATGGACGTCGAATAAGAGGCGAAGAGAAAGAAATTCAGAGACACGACCACGTAGTATCTGTATACAAGGCACTCGAGACTCCTGGGGGCTTTGGGCTTGGGCTTAAGCTTCCATTCCATTCGTGGAAGGTAACAGCATCCAGGAACGGTGGACAGAGAGAGATACCGATGGTTGAGCTCGAGAGCTGGATAACCATCGACTCGCCTGGTTTTTCTCCCTCTGATCGCTCTGGCACTCGGATCGCGGGTACGAGAAAAAGCGAGAGAGACCCAGGTATTGAGAATTTTCGAGTGAAATACACGGTAGAGTGAGTCGTGCAACAGCGAGAGAGATAAAAAACTTCTTGAAATAAAAATAAAAAATAATGTATAAATAAAAATAAAAATAAAAATAAAAAAGGGTATAAAGATAGCGAGTGAGAGAACAAGATGAAGAGACAAAGAAGTATAATCCTTGTTCGCTCACGGGAATGAACGACTGAGAGCTAAGAGCCACGAAAGAAGAAAAGTTAACAGATTGGTAGCGATTGATCTGAGACTTGAGCGTGCTCTGAATTTTATATTTATCGTTTTATTTGAATTTCCAGCTCCGAGAGACATTTTTCACGAAATATATTTCTAAATGGTAATACTATTCTGATAAATATATATAAATCTGATATGTATTACTTTATATAAAATTGTTTCAAATAAAATTATTGTGTCATTTTTTTCTACGCCCTCAAATACAATCCGTCTGCTCTATATCCTTTGAAAAATCATCTCGAAAATTCTTTTATCAAATGGGTATTTTAATAATAAACCAATTTTTTTATTCCGCTTTTATCGATCCATTCGAACACTCTAGCGCAATAAAATTAAAAATAAGTAATTAAGTGACTAAATATTTTTTTTTTCATGAGTTTTCAAATCCCGCCATTTCGTTGTAGTTTCAAAGTAAATTTAAAATTTGCCGGGTCAAAAAAATAACTTGATTTTGACCACTTACTTTTTTTAACTTCAATATGACGTTTTTAACTTAAAAATTTAAGTCAACTGTCTAATTAAAGTCACGTTGACTTGGATTTGACTTAAATTTAAATCAATTGAGTCAAATTCAAGACGACATGATTTCAATTTGATTTAGTTGCCGTAAATCAGTACTAAGTAAGACAACAGTCAAAATCAAATGTGCCCGGGTCCAAAAAAAACTTGACATTGACTTGATTTTGACTACTATAATTTTTTTGACTTGCATTTGATTCAGTTAACTTAATTTTGGCTCAACTTACTCTTTTTAACTTTAATATGACGTTTTTAACTTACGTATCTGAAGATCAGAACGTTTTTTACGCAACGAAAATGAAAAAAAATTATGCAATTGAATGCTTAAAGGTAACTTAAGGGGTAATTGGAAGTGGCTGCTATTTTCGGCTGACATACCAGCATCGAAATGCGAAAAATTTCAGAAATCTAGTCATCCAGTAGATTCTTTACTTTGAAATTTTATTTTTTCGTTACCCGAAAAACGTTTCGATCTTCTGGTACGTTTTAACTTAAAGATTCAAGTCAACTAAGTCAAATTCAAGTTTGACTTGGATTTTACGTAAATTTAAGTCAACTGAGTCTAATCCAAGACAACTTGACTTGAATTTGACTCAGTTGGCGTAAATAGGTACTAAGTAATCAAATGTGTTTTCATATCTTAAAATAAAAACTTGAAGTTGACTTGCTCTTGTGTTGCTAAATTTGCTTTAGTTTCAATTTTCAAAATTACGCCAAAATCGTCATTTTTTTGACCCGGATGATCAATCTGCATTTCAAACTTTTGTTTACTAAATATTTAAACCAGACTACGATTTATTAATTATAAATCCATTATAAACGAATAAAGTTGTCGTTATGTAACCGGATGTAACTTTAGGATAGATGGGACACATTATAATGGAATAAACAATATATTTAGTAGTAACTATCTACCAGCTAGGATATCGATACACATACAGTCTTTGGAATCTATCCTACACACTGGTTCTATTGGGGTATATATACATATATATTAAACATATATCCTCTCAACTGACTCGCTTGCTCCTCAAGCGGGATTCTCTATCGCCTGAAATATTATTAGCCTATCTATATCGTGAGAGTTTGCGAGATTATATCCCCCACGGGATTAATGTGTACTTTAGCCCAACGTAAACGATAGTCCAATAGTAAAGCAAATACATGAACGCTATAGGTATCTAAAATATGTATATATATGAGTATACGCAGCACATGAATGCTCACATGCATACAACTAGATCGACATATTTCACATTCACAATAAAAATAAAAATAAATATGAAATAAAAAAAAATAAATACACTTTTTTATTTTATGTCTGCAAACAAAGCGCGCTTATAACATGACTAGCGAACTATATTTTATTATCGAGTTTATGTATGATCGTTATATATAAATTTGAAATAAAATAAAAGTTTTAATGGGCATTTAATTTGATTTTTATAAATAAAATTATAAAACCATGAATTTTATCCATTAATATTTTCTGCGCGTTTTAATCTTATATAAAGTTTTTTTATAAATATTGTTGCTAAAAAATATGTTAAAACTTTTTGGCAGATTGGCGGATTAAAAGTTAGATCAGGATGAGCAGAGGGCGTGTGATGAAAATGTGAATTATTTAGAAGATGGTGATAAGAACAGAGATGCATAAAATATGTCGGGTTTTGAAGATTCAAAAATGAATTTTTGTTGGGTTATAAGAACAAGACAACAAGGAGTGCATAAGACGTGAGAAGTTACCAAATAGGAGGAGGAAACTTGCGAATCGATGCAGTCGGTTGCCATTTCCATTGTGTGGAAACGTTGAAACGTGACTCCTGGGAGTTAAAGATGCCAGACGATTCAAATGGATAAGCAAAACCGTTGTTATTCAAGCAACTTTGTTTCTGATATTGCTAGTGTAATACATTTTAAATTTATATGTTTATATATTTGCGAAAGACTCCGAATTGCTAACTCAATATAAATAAATTTATCAAGAGAATTGATATTTTCGTCACTTCGCAGTATAAAATAATTCATCAAAGTGTAAAAAAAGGCGGCGTCAATATTTTGGTTGATCAGCTTTAATTGATGTATTTTTTAACACACAACAATGTTTCTTTATTCGAAAGTAACGCTTTAGATGTTAATCTCAAATCAACAAAAAATAGATTTTAAAAATACTCTTGACCATCACAAAAGAATTTTTGCCCGGAAAAAAAGAAACTTAATTTTTGAAAAATGAATTGATATTATATTTATGTCTGTATCTTTGAATTCAACATCCAAATCCATATTTGAATGAATGATATTATATTTATGAAAAAATTCGTATTTGAAATTTAATCCGGGACCTGGATGTCAAAATAGGGAATTTTAAAAGTTCAAAAGCAATAAATTTTATAGTAAAGTAAAAGACCAAGTACCCGATCACTCCATGTATTTGTATATCTATATTTAGTAAATATAGATATACAAATACATGAATGATCGGGTACCAAATTATTCATGTTTTAAATTTAGGGTCAACTTTATGACCAGATAGTAGTTCCCTGATCGGGTACTAGGTCTCTTATTTTACTTTTCATAAATTTTTAATGTTTAAGTTACGACTTTTTCTACACTAAAGATTGGGAGTAAATTCGGAGTAATTACGATTATTATTAAAATCCAAATTCACTCGAAGTTCAGGAGTTTTCAAAAAATTCGCTCCGTATGCGGAGTGAATTCGGAGTTTCTTTTTCAGCAGAGTGATTTCTTAATTTTATATAAATCCGCATTCACTCAAATTCAGAGTTTTAATTTCAACATAATCTCCTTTCAAGAGTGAATTTCACTCCGAGAGGATTAAGTAAATATACAGTTATCTATTTCACATTCACTCCGCAAATTTTCAAAGTGTAGACAATAAATTTTAATATTTATCCGATAATTATTTACGTTTCAATTATAAATCAAAGAATTACTATTTATAATCGTATTACTTGTCGTTCCTCAATTCGTATAGTTCATTTTTTTCCGTGGAAAATTTGTTACTTCTAACATACTCGTGTAACTTTTTCAACACCTATATATGATGTATGTTAAAATAACACATCAATTTTACACACGATATGTATAGATTTTGACGAATCTTTTTTTACTGTACTATTAATCTAACAAAATTTCATGACAAGAGATTATTTTACATGTTCTATATAACCATTATCAGTTCAGCGGATTCTGTTACCTCCGAAAATACATAATCCCTTATCAATAATTATAATCATATTATTTAAATATAGAAAAGTACACAGAAATAATATTCTATGGACTTGTTATATATTCGTCCATATATATATATATTTATATATGTACATATAGTACATGGAACGGGCTATTATTGGCTCTCTAAAAGGTAAATTAATGTCGGTTGATTAGTGCAGTCAGTCAGAGCAAATTATAAAATGGAATGATTATTATGTTATTGATCAATATCATAACTGACGTTCACAATTAACGAGCTAATAATGATGGTAAAAATACCACCCATTATATAATAACCCACATTGAATATTAACTTCATCATGTTTATTAATTTAATTAAAGTGGCGTTTACGCCATTATATAATCAGTAGTGGTCTTCGGCAAATTACAGTATTAATATATATAAAAATAATAATATCCATGTGGTTATGATAAATAATCAATTGCGGCAAGTTTGAGTAAATATTTAGAGAATTATTTAGTGGTTAAATAAATTTAGAAGATGTTATTGTAACCAAGTTATGGGTTTGTTGTGTATGATAGCAGAGTAAAGTTTAAAAATAATAAACCCACGGAACAATAAACATCTTTAGAAAAATATATCAATGAGTATATATCTTGGTATGGGTTTTTATGGAATTCAAAAAGTTAAAAGGTATTTTATATCTCGTCAGAGACAGGAAATATCGGGTTTACTATTTTCCCAGGTCTTGGTTGGGCGAACAAAAGAAAAGGAAGAAGAGAAACAGGGGAATTAGTGCTGAGATTTCTTGGGTGTAAGTGGAAAAGAAGTTGAAGTAGTGGCTGAAGTTTAAGAAGTTTAAGTAGTAGAGGTAATAGTTACAGTCATGGTAGTGGTATAGGTTTAAGAAGACGTGGATATGGAACAGAATAAGAGAAGCTGAAGTAAGACAACTCGCGATTTTAACGTCCACGCCCACGGTGTTCGCGGTTATGACGGATTAGGTTGTATAAGTCTTTACGTGTATGTAGGTAAGGGCGTAACGTGGATGTAGATATATATATATATACAGATATAGATATAGGTATAGATGCAGGGGCGCAAGTCCATCAGCGGCAAGGGGCACATGAGCCGCGACAGCAACAGAGAGGTTAAGAGATGAATAGTGAGGGGTGAGAGAGCCAGCATCACCGATACGACTGTGACTCGAGGGTGCAGAGCTTGTTTCACTCAGGGGTGGTTCATATCGACCGCCACATGGCTCCGCCCTCGGTGCAGGATTTTATGGGTCTAGTGGTGCCCCCGTGTGGCGCCACTCTGCAGTTACCGAGTCAAAGTTCCCCTCCCGTTATACTTTCAGCAGATGAAAATAATTATTGTGTTTTACTAACACCATTACCAACATTATGTCTCATTAATGATTATTATCATTATAATAACACCCCACAAATCCTGAAAGTTAACTGGCTAGTACTGCTAACAACGCGGTAATTTTTTTACGAGTCTAATTTTTTTTTTTCATCTCGCTGTTTAGTTGGTTTTCGTGTTTTTATTGGAGTAGAGTTAAAGGTGTATATATATTTCCATTATTGGAAATGTCTGGGGATAATCGGCGGTTTGAATCCAGAAGCACCGTCGGGGTGTAGGCATCAGCGGGTGGCCGACAATTCGATCCTAGACTTTGCACAGCTACAACTACAACATCAACATCAACATCAACATCAACAGCAACTTTGTAGTTGTAGTGCTCCCTAGCGCTTGGCAATGATGAATTCGGTGAGGATCAATGACAAATGCATGGGGGAGTGATGGAGTCACAGTTGGATTATTTTAGAGTGTAGTGATGGTCTGATGGATAAACTCAGCAATATAGTTGTTGTATCGACGAGCGTAATGTATACATACACGAGGGTAAGGGTGAGGATGAGAGTGTGGGCGTAATATGGGAATAGAGACAGAGATGGAAGAAAATGGCTCACGCCTATCCTCGTTGCATAGAAGGTTGACGTCAATGTGTACGAGCAATCTCACACATTCCCGTTTTATGCTCCCACGAGAGATAGATATTCTGGTGCTGCTACTGCCACCACCGTCACTAGGTTCAACCGGAAGAGAATGTCATTCGCGAGTAAAGCGATCGACCGACAAATGCCTCTCGTCCTGCGACGTTTTTTCATTTCTACTGGGGGTTCAACTTTCATATGACGTGTCTTTTTTATTCTATTACAATATGTTATTGATATATATGACACAATATCACACTTTCGATGTTTCTTTTATTTTTTTTCACTGTTCTTTTTTATTTATTCTCTTTATCATGTATTAAAGTGGAATTTGTTGGTTTTTATTTTTATTTTTATTTTTTGCAGTCTTTTGCTTTTGTTTCCCCCTGCCTGGGCGTGTATCTGCGCAGCCAGTGCTAAGTAGTACGGATGATGGAACACACTGTGTGGTAAGAGCCATACGGTCACTGAGACGAGAGAATGAAAGAATATAAGTAATATAAAGGGAATATAACAACTAAACGTAAATGAGAAAACAGCTGAGAGAATAAGGAATGAGCTGTTGGTTAAAAAATTAAGACCGAACAGGAGAGACGAGGGACCAACTAAAAAAAATTTTAAAATAAAAAAAACATTCCTGAGTAAAGCAGCCGGACTAAAAATCCTCTGTATGCTTAAAATTCATAAATTATTTGGAGTATGAAAAAAAAAAACAAGAGTTATAACAAAACAGTGAAAAACGGGAAAATATTAGCGAGATAAAAGAGTGGGTTTACTCGTGAATAGACAGTTGTATTAAAACGTTATAAAAAAAAGGTAAAATAAAAATAAAAATCCACCAGTTGCCAAGAGGCAAAATAAGAGCGACTTGATTTTTATATGCAGGTTTATTTCTTTTACTGTTTGTACCTCATTCACGTATTGCAGCTCGTCTTCCTCACTCGCATATTTTCCCTCTTAAAGGATCTGCTCCTCTCGCTGGCCCATTAAAATTCTGAGCGCCAGCCTGCTGAAAAATTACTATAGGACATCTGTGTCCTCTTCTTGCCCACATTACCCACTATTTTCCATCTGCCTCGTACACCTTTCAGTCTCTTCTTCCTCGCTCAAGGCGATACGCTGCTCGATGTTTATCTCCCTTTAAGATTCGTCGC
Source organism: Microplitis deprimator (assembly GCA_964016945.1). Classification (NCBI taxonomy): domain Eukaryota; kingdom Metazoa; phylum Arthropoda; class Insecta; order Hymenoptera; family Braconidae; genus Microplitis; species Microplitis deprimator. The sequence continues at coordinate 14,574,331 of OZ024715.1, read as the reverse complement.
CTTCCTCTTTTCCACCAGCTCTCTTGCTTCCTCACTCGCGGTGGTTCATCTTCCCCGTCGTTCTTCAGCATCGATTTCTCGTGCTGAACCTTTCTCTCTCCCTCTGGCTCACTCTTTTTATTCCATCCTCTCCTCACCTCCTTTCATTACATTCTCGAGTATTCACCGAGC